>APFE031503602.1:61163-243207 GCA_000404065.3 Pinus taeda | reverse complement strand
GATGTAATCAGTTGACCTTGTTCCTTTAGGCAGTGAAGCAACACTTTTAGGGACTTAGGAGCCCTCAGTTTATGGACATTTATGATTGGGGTTGCAGTGCCCAAAAATGTCTATAACATATATTCTTTCCATGACTAGTCCCATGTGTTGTTGCGTTGCATCGGGTGCAGCGGGGGGGTCGTAGGGTGAGTGGCATCCCCCCTACTAGGGGGTTTACAGGGCGACAGTAGCCCCCCTGCATAGGGTTCGAGCCAACGCCCGATGATTTTTTTTTACACAGACCCACCCATGGTTTTGCACATGGTTTTGGGCATGATGGTTTTTCCTATAGTATTTTGTAGATTCAGTCAAGGGAATTATGGTTATGTTCTAATCCAGGGTTAATGGATTGGGGTTATGAATGCTTCAACATGTATATAATGTGTTGTAACATTGAAAATAATATAAAGAAAAATAAATCTCATTGCTTTGGGTTCCAACAGAAAATCTCTGTGTATATTTTTTTATGTTCTCACCATTGCATATTTTTTTTCCTGTTTTAAGAATTCGCTTGTAGGTAATTTTTGTACAGGGCTAAAACCTACAGCTCCAAAAATGATTTTATTTTATTTTCTTATCAGGAAAGAAATTAGCCTCCCTCTCAGCCTGAGGGCTAGAATGACGTTGTTGGTACTAAGCCAACCCATAGGTATACTCGCTTAAGAGTTAACAAGGTTATAAGCCAATACGACAATATTCATAGTCAAAAAGCCATTACAACAATATTTATCGAGTTATAGCTCATAATGTCACGTCGCAGGGATTTGAACATGGGTGGGGAAGATAACAACCATTTTTCCCAACCACCTGAGATAACCCCAATTGACTCCCAAAATGAATATACTACAACACTTTGACAAAAAAAATATTATCCCTCTAGTGTAAATGATAATCCAAGACATTTTTAGGACTAGAAAATCATACTTGACCAAATGCATTAAACAAGTATTCCAACATACCATGGACCTTCCATTATTATGACTTGATGCAACTGACATCACAACATTCAAAATCCATGACTCAACCATACATACAACCCTTTGAATTGCAATAAATCAATTCAAGCCTTTAGACGGATAACCATTGAAATTTCTAGAAAGAACTAACCATATTCACTTGATCATTGAAATGAGCTTCTTTGGCCCAACGATTTTTAACAACTTTCATGAGAACATTTGCAAGGTATCCTCTCTACATAGATACATCCCATTTGTAAGATGCTCAAGGATGCTCATTAGAGACCTAGCTCAATTCTTGCATGTGAAAAACATTGCATTCTATTTAGGGACATTGCATGGACCACACTCTGGTGAATAGAATCCAAGGCAATAAAGATGTTAACATTTGTTATTGTTGATTTCAAAAACTACATTGCCCCACAAGATCAACCTACAATCTAACCTTTGTTCCAATTTCTCCTATAAAAGGGAGGAGTTGAACACAAGTTCCACTTAAATGACATTGGCCTTCATTGCGCTGAGAGGTCCTCTACAACCCAGTATAGTGGGAATGTGTAGGCGTTAGATGTAAACATTTTTTTAAATTCAATTTTTTATTATATAGAGGAGGTGTGTAGGCGTTAGATGTTAGATGTTAGATGTCAACATTTTTTAAATGTCAGTGTATATATATATATATATATATATATATATATAATATATACATACATACATACACACACACAACACACATATATATATATATGTATTATGTATTGTGTATGTATATATGTATATATATATATATTATATAATATATATATACACATATATATATATATATATATATATATATGTATGTAAGTATGTGTTAATAATAAATACATATATACATACACACACACACACACACACATATATATATATATATGTGCATGTGTATGTATATATATATATATATATAGGGAGGGAAGAAGAAATACATATATACAAAGGTGGAGAGAGAGGGGTTTGACAAGGGAGAGATGGAGAGAGGATAACAAGAGGGAAGAGAAAGAGAAGGAGAGAGGGAGAGAAGGGGAAGAGAGAGAGAGGGAGAGGGAGAGGGAGTAAGAGAAAGATAGATAGATATGGAGAGAGATTGTGTATGTTTTGGGGGTGAGATAGAGAGACAAGGGAGAGATGGAGGGAGATATAGATATAGATGGAGGGTGAGAGAGGGAAGAAGAGAGAGAGGGAGGGAGGGAAACATAGATAGATATGGAGTGTGTGTGTGTGTGTGTGTTTGGGGGGTGAGATAGAGAGATAAAGAAGGAGAGATAGATGGACATGTAGATATAGATGACATGAGAGAGGGGGGGGGGGATACAATTTTATTCACTAAAATAGATGCATGATTTCAATGTAGATGTTGGTTCCTAATCCTATTCTATTGATTACACTAGATGCCTTAATTTCAATGTAGTTGTTCATTTCTAATTTTATTTGATTCCTTGCATTAGATGTATTGATTTCAGTGTAGATGTTGATTTCCAATCCTATTTGATTTCTTGCACTAGATCATTGATTTTAGTGTACATGTTGATTTATAATCCTATTTTGTTACTTGCACTATATGCACTAATTATAGTGTAGATGTTGATTTCTAATTCTATTTGAATGCTTGCACTAGGTGCATTTATTTCAGTGTAGTTGTTGATTTTTGATTTGATGTGGCTAGATGTATGGTGTACATTAATTTCAGTAATTAGAGTAGTAATGTGCATTGATTTCAGTGTAAGTACAAAATAATTTATTGATGACGTGCATTGAGGAAACATAGAGAGGAGGAGAGAGACAGAGAGAAGGGGAAGAGAGAGAGAGGGAGAGGAAGAGGGAGTGAGAAAGAGATAGATAGAGAGAGAGAGAGTGTGTGTCTGTTTGTTTGAGGGGTGAGATAGAGAGACAAAGGAGAGACAAAAGGAGATAGAGATATAGATAGAGGGGGGAGAGAAGGAAGAAGAGAGAGGCATAGAGGGGGGGAGGGAGCGATAGATAGATGTGGAGAGAGAGAGCGTGTGTATTTGGGGGGTGAGTTAGAGAGACAAAGAAGGATAGATGGAGGGAATTATAGATATAGATGGTGCATAAGAGAAAGAGGAGGGAGGGAGAGAGAGAGAGAGGGGAGATACAATTTTATTCACTGAAATAAATACATGATTTAAGTGTAGATGTTGATTCCTAAACCTAGTTGATTGATTACAGTAGATGCATTTATTTTAGTGTAGTTGTTGATTTCTGATCTTCTTTTATTGCTTGCACCATATGCATTGCTCTTAGTGTAGATATTGATTTATAATACTATTTGAGTTCTTGCACTACATGCATTGATTTCAGTGTACATGTTGATTTCTAATCCTATTTAGTTGTGTTGACAGTTCTCGACTTGTCAACATTCAAGGGGTCTCCCCGATATGTGGTCCCAATTAGACCTCACACCATTTGGGATAGAAGCCCCATTCGGAATATGGCCCGATTACTATTTTATTAAAGGTTTTCCTTTGATCTAACTGTCAATAAGAGATAGGAATGCATATGTGCCTTTGAAAAACAAGTAAGTGTTCCTAGTGAGTGTTCGACTATAGGTGTGTCAAGGTTCTTTTACTGTGGAAGGGAAAGAAAGTGAGCCGCTAAGAGAGAGGTAATAGTACTGCCCTAGCAGAGACATACATGAACATGAAAGATCTGTTTAAAATCCAGCAGAATAGTCCACAAAGATGCGACAATCATTGCAACTATTACAACACATTCTCAATATGATAAGCACTAGAATAACCGAAATAGTTCAACTACTTTAGTACAAGTGAAAACAAACATGAATCATAGACATTCATATAACAATCTACAAATATTCATAATCCATGCATGAAGAACATGTTGTCTATCAAGCTTCAAATATAAAGTAAAAGTCCCAAGACACATGTATACATCAATCACCACTAGCTCCAATAGTGGAGCCTTGGAGCCACCACTTGCTCCTTAAAAGAACTAGCTTGTCTCTCTGATGCCTTGCGGGAGGAGCCAAGGTGAAAAGTCCTTTGCTCATACAATGAGGTGTATATATAACCAATGGGGTGATGCTTCACCTCCCTTGTGACTCTTTGACTACCCTCATGATTGTTTAACTTCCTATGACCTTTCAACTTTACATGACTCTTCACATTTTGTACATGTCCTTTGAACTTCCACTTTATAGTACATTTTCGAATAGGAATTTACATAATTCACAAAAATGATGTGGCATATATTGACTCATGACATGACATGACACCGATGACATGGACTGCATAATGACATGGAAATGTCAAGTCATTTGTGTTGCTTCTTGCTATGCGTCTTCTTGAAAATGTTCTTTTGTCAACCTCCATATGGCTTAGAGATAAGGAGTCTTTAGTGGTATCAAGTCTTGAGCTGTGGTCGCAAACTAGTGTCCCTTTTCTTTCTTTTGATTGATCAACTTGCATATTCATCTACAGAGGTGTCTTCTAGCATGTTCCCCTTCTCCATCTCCTTCTTCATCATCCTATCATGGTATGATAGAGTACCTGCATCTGCAATTCACTCATGGCAAGAAAACATCAATCTGATAAACCCCTAGATTAAGATGTTACATGATGATCCATTGACTAAGCCAAAACAGAGTGGAAAGGTGAGGAAGAGGCTCAATGACTATGCTATTATGCAACTCAGGCAATCAGGGGTCAGACTTGAGCCTTGGGACTACGTAATGCATAGTTCAGGCTACACTGGGAATGATCATTATGCAGTTGGGGAGCTCAAGGAGCTAGGATGAGGGCTTGACGAGTAAAGTTTCTCACTACACAGTGCTAGAAGGACAAGGAGGCTAGGTGACTGTGCAATTGTGCAGTTCAGGAGCTTAAGGAATGTGCTTGAGGGTTGAGACTGCGTAATGCATAGTTCAAGCCTGACTGGAGGGAAGGAGAGAGTAGTTTTAGAGCTCAAGGTTGGGCTTGAGCACTGAGACTGCATAGTACGTAGTCTTGGGAGGTAGCAACTGCGCATGGTGCAGCGTCAAGAGGTAGGGTTGTTGCTTGAGGGATAAGACTACAAAATGCGTAGTTCAGGAGGGTTGGGTGAGGCTAAGTTGCTTGGTCGGGGAGTTTTCCAAATTTGGCTAAGTGTGGAATCAATGAAGCTTATGTGAACAGTGATAAAAATTGACTATGGTCACACACTTAAAACACTTGACAACACAACATAGATCATCCAGAACACATCAAAACCATACTTCCCTCAGTGCGACAACAAGTGTGACACCGAAGATACATTTTACAACAACCATGACGACACTTATGCGACAATGCTTAAAACTTTGGAAATATGTGACACATGTTTACATGGTAAGGCCAACTCACTTACACAAAGGTTACCTCTTGAAACCACCAAAACTAACTTTTGTACATCGTGCGACACTTAACATGCAAAAAGACGACACTTTGATTTTCTTGCAAATGGGAGCAAAACACTTTGAGAAAACACATGTGATAAGTCTTAATGTTTATGAAAACAATATACAAGATCTGTTGAAAAGTGTGCAACAAGAAATGCTAAATTTAGAATGTGCTAAAAATAGAACTCCTAAAAATATCTCTTCTAAAAATAGCAGTTTGGCCAATGAGAATTTTGGCCACCTTGGGTGAGAGGTGAAACTGCTAAAAATAGAATCTTCTAAAAATAGCATTTATGGGTCCCTTCCTATTTTTAGTTGTCCCTGGTCTAACTATAGGAAGTAAAAATGAATTTGGTCTTAACAACAGTTTAAAATATTAATTAATTAGTCTCCATGAGTTAATTAATTATGGAAAATTAAACTTGAAGTCTTTGTGAGATCATGCAATTATTTTATCCCTTGATTTAGGAATTTATCCCTTGATTAAAGGAGATAAGGTTCAGTTCTATAATGAGAGAATCAGTTAACTTAGTTTAACTTAGTCAAGTCCAGTTAGATTATTTTAACAAGTTGTTAAAATAATGAAATATAGTTTGTTAATGCTTGCATGCATGTGACAACTATTATTTCATATAACTGAGCATTCCCTCATGGATAACCAATGCATGTCAGTTTAGACAGAGACCCAGTTGAGATTAGAGAAGGGACAGTGTACTGTCAATTGGATGAATATTTTTCCTATGAAGGAAGCTCATCCATGATGAGGATTTATCTCCTTTAGGTTTGTGCAGTGATTCTAGAGGTCAGTGTTGTGTGTGAGTAAGAATCACACAAGTTGCAACTGGAGGACCCAGGAAAAACTGTGCATAGAAATAGGATGCTTGGAGGGCAGAGGAGAAGGTTTGTGAGGAGCCTTTGACTGTCTATGAGCAATAGAGGGATTGTACTAAGAGCTGGATAGTTTCCAAGCTAAGGCTTTGTGTAATATAGATTATATTTCCACTTGTATGATAATATAGAGATGAGGTTTTAGGCAGGTGCTTTCCCCGGGTAAATTCTTCTATGTTATGTGTGATTGATTCCTTCTTATCAGTTATATGTGTTCTTATTTATGCTGCTCATGGTTGAGTAAGCTTCCGCTAAATTGTTTGTAGAAGTAGATCAAGTGTTTTGCTTTATTACATTGCATTACCAGGTTGATCTACAAGTGGGAAATTTCTACATGATATCAGCGAGCTAGCTGATTTGTAGAGAAAATTCTACATGGTATAGGAGCACAGGTGATCAAGGAGAGAACAATATATTGAGAGAAGATTTCAAAGTTTTGAGTTTTGAGCCGAGATTTTGCAGACGACAGGAAAATGGAAATAGATTAGTGTGCTAGCCAAGAACCTGTATGCACTTGAGGTACAAGATGCATGCAAAGCCTTGAGGAGAAAGGCAAAGGTTAGAGACTTGGTGGTTGAGAGGAAATGTATATTACCTCTCAACATGTAGTGCCAGAAGAAGTCTCAGACAATTGTGGAGGAGCCATGATTGGTGCAGAAGCTTCAGGAGGTTGTGGAGCAGCCACAATAGGGGAAGCTGAGAGGAGATCAAGTAGAGACATCTACTCATGCAAAGACCTCTAGTAGGGGGAAACTTCGAGCCAGGTGGACAAAGGCAACCATACCTCCAGGTAGGAGGTGGGGTGATGTGGATTGGTCGTCCCAAGGAGAAGGGGTAGGATCCTTGAGGTACCCAACCTCTTGGATAGGACCTTGCTACGAGAGCCCCGATATGGAGTAGCAGGAATTGACTGATTGGGTAGAGACAGATGCGGATGGAGCGGCAGAGAAAGCTACAGTGCAGGGAATCCCAGGACAGCGCATAGCATGCAAGCTGCAACAATGCGAGAGGCACAAGTGTGTTGCACAGTGCTAGGTGGCACAGAGAGGTGTGCAATGGTGCAAGATGCATGGAGATGTTGCAATAGTGCAGATGTCAAAGAGGGAGCATTTGTCAGCAACAAGTAGAGCTTTAGTATCAAAGTATGTTTCTAGCCCAACGGAATGGTCAATTGGGAGTTTTTTTGTTCCAAGAGTTGTTGGAGCAAGTAGACCTGATGGATGTGTTGCATGCAGAACATTCCAGAGCTACAGGATCGGGTTCGAGAGAAAGCCTTTCTTGTTGAGAGGGAGTGTTAAAAAGTGTGCAACAAGAAATGCTAAATTTAGAATGTGCTAAAAATAGAACTCCTAAAAATAGCACTTCTAAAAATAGCAATTTGGCTAATGAGCATTTTGGCCACCTTGGGTGAGAGGTGAAACTGCTAAAAATAGAATCTTCTAAAAATAGCATTTCTGGGTCCCTTCCTATTTTTAGTAGTCCCTGGTCTAACTATAAGAAGTAAAAATGAATTTGGTCTTAACAAAAGTTTAAAATATTAATTAATTAATCTCCATGAGTTAATTAATTATGGAAAATTAAACTTGAATTGTGAGATCATGCAATTATTTTCTCCCTTGATTTAGGAATTTATCCCTTGATTAAAGGAGATAAGGTTTAGTTCTATAATGAGAGAATCAGTTGACTTATTTTAACTTAGTCAAGTCGAGTTAGATTATTTTAACAAGTTGTTAAAATAATGAAAAATAGTTTGTTAATGCTTGCATGCATGTGACAACTATTATTTCAAATAACTGAGCATTCTCTCATGGATAACTGATGCATGTCAGTTCAGACAGAGACCCAGTTGAGATCAGAGAAGGGACAGTGTACTATCAGTTGTATGAATATTTTTCCTATAAAGGAAGCTCATCCATGATGAGGATTTATCTCCTTAAGGTTTGTGCAGTTATTCTAGAGGTCAGCTTTGTGTGTGAGGTGAGAATCACACAGGTTGCAGCTAAAGGACCCAAGAAAAACTGTGCATAGAAATAAGAGGCTTGGAGGGCAGAGAATAAGGTTTGTGAGAAGCCTTTGATTATTTATGAGCAGCAGAGGGATTGTACTGAGAGCTGGATAGCTTCTGAGCTAAGTCTTTGTGTAATCCGAACTATATTTCCACTTGTATGATAATACAGAGATGGGGTTTTAGGCAGGTGCTTTCCTCGGGTAAATTCTTTTGTGTTATGTGTGATTGATTCCTTCTTATCAGTTATATGTGTTCTTATTTATGTTTCTCATGGTTGATTAAGCTTCTGCTAAATTGTTTGTAGAAGTAGATCAAGTGTTTTGCTTCAGTACATTGCATTACTAGGTTGATCTACAGGTGGAAAATTTCTACATGATATCAGTGAGCTAGCTGATTTGTAGAGAAAATTGTACAACATCAAAGTAGGCTCTAAATTGTGCAGAGTCTTAGTTCTTCGGGGAGTATTGATCCATCATGAAGACCACTTTGGCTTCCCCACTCACCCTGTGAATAAATATGGTCCCCTCTATGCCTTCTCATCCGTACACAAACATAAGATCAACAATATCGCAATGTTTCAAATTGGAAAGGGTAGTATAGTTCACGAGCTTTAGATTTTCATAGTACAGTTTTGCATCTCTGGTGTTGCTCCGCTGCTAGCAGCCCTAAACAACATCTCGAAGGAGTCACTACATGAACACAGATATTGCTCCGCTGTCAGCGAGCCTAACAGTACCTTGGCGGAGTTGCTTGCTTCACTTCTCTACGCAGGAATCCATTCTCTTCTTTTGCCTTTATTTATATATTTATATAGGAATGTGCATAAGCACTTATTCATTTCATGTGTGGAAGAGAGATCCTGAATTATTGAGAGAAAAATAGGTTGTTCCTTTAGAGAATTATATAGAGACCTCTGATTTATGTCTACTCATTTGGAATTTTCCCTTTTTTCTTCTCTACTGATTGGATAAGCATGAAAGCTGATGAACCTCATCATTGAGTAATTATATCGGCCTTAATTGGCCTTAGTTCACCTCCTAGCTTAGTCAAACCAACTATTCTCACAACTTATTGCATACTTTTGATTATATTTTGCTTATGAGATGAGTTAGAGTTGGATATTTTGCTTTATGGTCTAATGTGCACATAATGTAGGAATAAAGGATAAAAGCAAGGGAAATGTAGGGATAAAAGGTAAAAGCAAGGAACTATCATAAAAGACCTTGGTAAGAACTCGGATGGAACAAGGGAGAGGAATTACAGGAGGTAAATCCTCCTCATTTACTGCCCCATCCATTCGAATATCCCTCCATCAACTAAAAGTACAAGTATCCAAATCAGGAGTACTAAAAGACAACAAGCAAGTGAAAGTACAAGCAACCTCCCTACTAGAAGGCAACCGAGCTAGTGAAATTGAAAGGACAAGTTACCATTAAGTTGGGAGTTGTACCTCCCTAATTTTGAGGGAAGTCATTGGAGACTTCAGATGTATAAATAGAGAGGCTTAGGACCTCAATTTTTTTTAGTGAACTAGGTAGCAAGTATTCAAACTTCTGTGTGTCCAAGTGGAGCCTTGTAACAGTTTTGGTGTAGTACAATGTTCTTTTATAATGAAGATGAGTTTTGTTTTGAGCCAGCACTGAGTTAACTAAGAGGGTTGAAGCTCTTGGGTTAGGGCCCGACCCTAGCAGCCAAAGCTCCTCTTTATTGTATTGTTATTCTAGCATAGATTCCAGTTTTCTGTTCATTTACTTAAGTCGTTCATTTCCATTATAGTAGCAGCATAGATCCATGATTTGATTGTTCATTTGTTCAAGTAGATGCATTTTCATTACAATAGTTCAGCATAGATTTATGGCTTTTCTGTTCATTCACTGAAGTAGCTTCTTGTTTTTTGTTTATTTGTTTAAGTAGTTGCACTTCCATTACAGCGGGGTAGAACAGATTAGTTGTGTTTCAATTTTCTTCATTTATGCTTTCATCCAATTAACATGGTAGCAAAGAAAAGATCCACAAGGTTTCCCACAGGTGTCTCAGCCTCACCTCCTCCCTCTGGGACCATGATGTGAGGAAGAAACTCTGCAACAACCCCAAAAACACATGGTTTTGGTTTTCACAGGGAGTTTTTTGTTTAACACAGTCACTGAGTTCATTTCATATCACTCTGTTCCTTTAATGGTCATCTGCTCCTTCGCTCTCTTCCCCTCATTTGATCTCCCTCACATCCCTATCATTCTCCTTCAGCATGAAATTCTTAGCCAAAGTCGTCAATCCATGTTCAAACGGTTTTTAACCGTAGATCGCACACCCGCTCATCAACCCACTGAGTCAAATCTCCACCATAGATCTACCTTTCTAGATCCGACAACCTTCGCGCAATATCACGTGGATTTCTGTCCGATCATTATCCGCCCGAGGGCACGTGAAATGAGCAGTTTCCCCGGGCTACATGTCGCCTGGGGAGGCTAATCACGTAAAATTTTAGGAAACCACTTACAACTTTGAGGGTGCATGATATACTACTTACCACCCTCTAAACCCGCTCCCCCATTTCCGCACATTCCTTTAAGCGCTCCCATCTCCACTGTCGATCTGTCTCATGATCTGACGACCATTGCATCACCCGATCATTTTATCGCCTTAAACTCCCACCATTGATCTGCCTCGTTTGATCCAACAGTTATCGCTTCACCCGATCGCCAACTGGCTTGGCTGATCTCCGTCGTGCATCTGCCGATTGATTCCGCCCGTCCAACTCTTGACTTCGCCTCTGTGACATAATCTCAACAGTCCATCCTTTTAGTTAATCTCATTCACCCATATACCTACGTACCCTCCTACGATCTGATCTCCGCCGTTCATTCAACTTCCACCCGCCTGATCCAACGGTTCTTATGTGTTGTTGCTCCCTCACGTCCTCCTTTGACCAATTTTGATCTTTGGCCATTTTTTTGCTTAAACTCATACTTAGCTTAGTTTCCTTTGCTTGCACCTTAAGATAGTTTTATGCTCTTTTACTTCTGCAACTTAGATAGTTATCATTAGATTAGTGTTGTTTAGCAATTCTGCTTAGTCTAGCTGTTTCCTTGGTTAATTAGGTTATGGTGTGATTTAGGATTTCATGTTGTTTTCTTCATTTCTGTAGTAGAGTAGCTCTCCCGTATAATAGATTTTCTCTCCTTCCATCAAAATCAAGCTTCTTCTGATCCTATAGAAATCTGGCTTGGAACCCTTGGGGTCTCGTGCCATATGAGTAGTGAAAACAGGCAATACTTCACTTCTACTTCTGTATATAGCACAATCACGTCCAAGTTTATACGAACTCCAGGTTGATAAGTAAAGTTGGTAGCCCTAGGAGTTGCAACATTCTTGCTGCAATACCTAGGCTCATCAAAAGCACCCAAACATAAACAACCGAATGTGGTCATAAGGTTTCCAGAATAGAAACAGGTGTCATGGTTCGACACAAAACTCTCCTTACGGACAGATCTTATTTTCCATGAGAACATCATCGACTAAAAGACATAACTAACATAAAGAAGGAGGATCAAAGGTTAGCCAAATGTTGTAGTGTCACAAGAATCTTTTCAACTCAGCCACACACAAAGAAGCCAAAAAAACACGTTCACACATGACGCTTATTTACTTGCATGAAAAACAAAATGCAAGGCCAAACAAACAAGCAAACAAGAAAAGAAACTATGTACATAGGGCAGGGCACAACCCCATATCATCATTGAAAATATTTTTTTACATCTTAGCCATTAACAAGAAGAGAGTCAATATTCTCATCTAGAGATTGAAAATGATATGTGTGTTGGCCAAGCTTTTCATGCAAAGTGAATGGTCCAATCCATAGTGATTGAAACTTAGTATGTTTTCCTTTGTCTTCGTGGGATTTGTCCCACTTAAAGACTAAGTCACCCACACTGAATTCATTTTTTTCCTAGAAACTTCTTGTCAAACCACCTCTTGATATGACTCTGGTGGAGAGATAAGTTTTCTTTTTTCTTTCTATCTTTCTTCCCACAACTTACGGAGGGTGTCTATCTTACTTTGAGTCAATAAGCATGGCTTGTCCTGTGATTCTTGCGAAAGTTGAAGGGTAGGAAAATAGATGTTCAAGGGTAGGATGCCTTCTTTTCCATACACCAAGAAGCAAGGAGATGTATTCAGGGAAGGTTTTTGCGTGACTCGATCATCCCATAAGGCATTCAACAAAGCAGAGTGCAAGTTCCTTTTTTCATAGAAAGCAGTCTTCTTGATAATGTTGATAAGATTCTTATTATTAGACTTAACAAGGCCATTTCCTTGCAGATAGTAATTAGCATAATGTTTCAATATAATACCATTTTCCAATGCAAAATCATAGAACCTTAATGATGAGAAGTATTTTGCATTGTCAAAAACAAGTGAAGTTGGAGCACCAAACCTGGAAATGATATTCTGCTTGAGGAAGTTGATGACTTCTTGATCATTCACTTGTTTGAGTGGAACCACTTCTATCCACCACGTAAAGTAGTATGTAGTAGTGAGAATATAGCGATGTTGCCTTGATGAGTGTGGAAAAATCTCACCAATGACATATAGGCTCCATTGTTGAAATGGTTCTTCCACTGTGATAGCCTGCAACGGGGCATCTGACTTCTTTCATCGAAAGACACACTTCTGATAGACCGGACACTTGTGGGCATATGCATGAGCATCCTTGAATAATGTGGGCCAATAAAAATCAACTCGCAAAACTTTGTGTGTTGTTGTGTCACTTGTAAAGTGTCCCCCGACTGGTCCATCATGGAGATCATGCAACACTTTCTTTGAATCATGTGCTTCCAAGCATTTGAGCAATACTCCATTATGGATGCACCAAGTGGTAGGATATGATTTTAATCTGACTGCCCTCTTATGTCATGTGGATAAGTGAGAGGGAAAATTTCCATGCTCGAGATACTTGCGCACATCCGCATACCAAGAATTTGTGATAGTAGTGGGGGAGGCTCATTCAACATTATACATCTCGTTTTCCTGCTCCCATCCAAATGTATCATCTTTTATTGCATCCACCACTTTTGTTGCTAGCTGACATAGACCATGGCCCTTGATGGTGTGAACTGGTTTAAATTCTAGATCATACTCTTGTAAATCGATCATCCAGTTTGCTCTTCTCTTACCCAACTCTTGTTAGACAAACATTGATCCGACTGCTAGGTGCGAAACAAAGATAATTCAATGATTCTTCAAGAGATAGGTACATAAGTGCTTTACCTCCTTATATATTGCATACACCTACTTATCAAAGGTGGGATAATTAAGTTTAGGTCCTTGCAGGCAGTCACTCATGAAAGATATTGGTCGCTCATTGTTTTGATCATCTTTTTGCATAAGTACAACGACAAGAGAAGTATCAGAAACAAAGGTGTAGATCAAAAAATCCTTATTGAAATTTGGGTTGTATAAGGCTGGTGCTTTTGTGATAGCTTGCTTGATATGGGAAAACATGTCCTTTTTCCTTTTATCCCACTTGTATATTCCATCCCTCTTTACCATCTCTTGTATAGGTTTGACAATTTGAGTGTAATCATGGATGAACTTGCGGAGAAATTTGATCTTCCCCAGGAAGGACTGCATGGCTTTCTTGTTCACTGGGAAGGGAATGTACGTAATAACTCTGACCCTTTAAGGGTCCACTTTAATCCCAATTTTCACGATGATATGGCCTAAGAGGTTTCCCTTGGACACTGCAAAAATGGTCTTCTTGGGATTAAGAGATATCCCGTGTTTTCGACATTGCTCGAAGATTTGCTTCAAGTGGTGTAGGTGGTTAGATATATTCTTTGAAAACACCATGACATCGTCAAGATACACCACCACGCTCTGTCCAATTAGCCCGCGAAATGTGATGTCCATCGCACATTGAAATGTCACACCAACATTAACTAGCCCAAAAGGAATTCCCCTGAATGTGAACATGCCCCACTTCATTCGAAAGGTAGTCTTAAGTTTGTCAGGCTCTAAGACCAGAACCTGATTGTATCTAGAATAACCATTAAGCAAAGAGAACATTTTTGACCTCGATACTATCTGCAATATCTATTCCATAGACGACATAGGGTAATTGCCTTTGTCTGAGGTGTGGTTGAGATTTCAGAAATCTACGCATAAGCTCATTTCCCCGGACTTCTTCCTTACTTGGACCAAATTTAACACCCGCGTTGAATGTCACACTTTATATGTGATTCGAGCATCCAACAACTTCCTTAACTCCTTTCAAATCAGGGGCTCAACCATTGGATGTACCTTTCGCAACTTCTGTTGAAAAGGCTTGGCCCCTTCCTTAATTGGGATAACATGCTGGATTATTTGTGTGTTGTAAGTTTTGAACTCATCGTATGTTCACACGAACACATCTCGGTACTACTTAAATAAGTGGATAAAAGCTTGCTGCTCTTGTGGTGTGCAACAAGTGTCAAGATTAACAAACTTCAGATCTTTCTCCATTCCAAGATTAATCTTCTCATGCAACAACATTGAATTGTGGGTCTTGGCATTGAATGGCCCTCTAAAGCGAGTCTCTAAGTCATACAAATTTCCTAATGATACCACGCTCTTCGACATGGGGTTCTCCTTGTTCACACGAGCTGCATCTTGCAACGCTTTTTCTTGCTCGTCTTCATCAATTGTTGCATCTTTGAATACGTCAATGTTTGCCATGAAATGCAGTATCTGTTCGTCATCATTAAAAACACGCAAATTAGTGATATTATCAAGGACAAATGACTTATAAAGAATTTCAATAGAAAAACCATCCCTAAGAGGTGGCAACCTAGCAACAACATTTGCTAATGCATGTGCAGTTGCATTACACATTCTAGGAACAAATATAATGTTAAAAGCTTGGAATTGAGAAATTAAACGCCATACCTCTTGTTTATAACTTTTCAAAGTAGGCGACACACAATGTTTAGCATTGCATACTTGCCGCATACTGATCTCTGAGTCACCTATTGCTTTAGGAACTCCAACATTGAGGCCAATGGCCTTATGTAAGCCCAAGAGGAGTGATTTGTATTCCGATGTGTTATTAGTGCACTCAAATTCCAAGTGGCTTGAGATGAAGTGTTTTCTTTGTCACTAGTCTAGTAAAACACAACCAGCTCCAGAGCCCTCCTATATCTTTGAACTGTCAAAAAACAAAATCCATACATCATATGTACAAAATCTACACCCAACACTAGTAGTAGTAGTACTACTATCTATTGTACAAAGGTAATTTGCGCTAGTTGGACTAGGAAGGAGTTCCAACTTTGTGTCTGGTGGGACTGGGGAAGGTCCAACAAGGTAGCACCCTAGGTCAGTCTCCAATAAGCAATTACCAAATATCAGATCTGTGGAAGCAACCAGTTCATTTTTTCCCTCGAAGGGTGTGACAGTGTGCTTCATGTAAGGTTTTGAGTCTACCTAGATTTGGTTGTTTCTGCCCTTATACGAAAACGATAAATGTGACCATTTGGTAGAAAAATACCCCTGTAATTTGTTGGACTAGTCTCTACTTAGCAATACACCATATGCTTCCAGGATGTCCACAATTACTATGTTTATGCATTGGTGAACTCGTTGATCGGATGATAGGTGAATAAGCACATTTGTGAGTTCACCAATCGCATGGACAAGAGTCTTGTCCAGCTGAATGATATGTGCATCTGTCTTATCCCAGTTTGCATTGATTTTCTTAGCTATAGATAATGGCATTACGTTTACAAATGCATCGGAGTCAACTAAGCAATTATGTACATTGTAATTAAAATTTTTTAATGTCAATAAAAATGGAGGGCAGAGTGTGTTAACATCTAATGTTAACGCATTAAGAACATATTCCAAGGGACCAGAAGACTTACCAGATCCCTTCTGCGAAGAAGAATTGTTACCCGAAGTAGGTTATTCAAGAGCGCGGACAAGAAGCTCCTGCTGGCTCACGATTCTTGTAATTTCGAAGAGTGAAATATTAGCATGAGCTTTCTTCATGTCTTAGACTATATTATAATCAAGCGCAACGGGCATTGCCAAAGTGTCTGGAGGAGTAACCTTATCTAATACTTTTGGAATGGTAGGCTTTCTTTTGTTGTTGGCAGAAGTACTTTTCACTATAGCAGTATTTCCAAACTTGTTATGAGTGTTATGTGTTGAGTTGACAAGCGGAGTGATCTTTCTTAACAAATGTTCTTTCAGTTTTTGCCTTGTCAACTTTGGTTCAGAAATTGAACCTTGGCTTCTCAACTTATATCCACTATTCTGCTTTTGAGTTGGGTCCTCACTTAGTGGCGGTTCTTCGACATTTTTCTTTTCAGTTGCATATACACAGTTGAACGTATTCACTGCATGCCCAACACTTGCAATTTCTTCGGCCGCAATAGTTTCTTCCTTTTCTTCTGTTGGCTCAGTCTGCTCATTTGAAAGTACAATGTCAATGATAAGAATAGCTGGAGCATTCATGTTGTGATTCCATTGTGAGCATGTCTTTTCTAAATGATATTCTTGATGAAATGAACAATGTTGATCCATGCCCATGCTATCAACATTTAGCATGATGTTTGAGTTTTGTGCGGACTTGGCTGTTGATTGTTGTTATTGCTATAGTTGGCAACCCTTCTCAAGAATTTGAATTTTGGGGGCTTGCTGTTGATGGTGGTCTCGCTTAACCTTTGTTTCAACTCTGCAAACTCATTGGACAAAGACTCAATGGTACAGGTCAAGCTCTCAAGGTCAGTAGCTTCTTTATCCTTATCCTTACTTAAGGATGTTAGAGACCTTTTGCCCATGTCCTTGGAGTCCTTTGATTATTCATCGTCCATGATGACTCCAATTGCGTGTAAGTCCTTTTCAACCGCAATGGCCTTTTCATAATTTTTGGCCAAAATTCCTTTCGTATTTCTCTTCGCGAATTGCACGATGCTTATTGGTAAGACAGAAATATAAAAATCAATGGTGATGGAGTCACGAGGTTTCATATATGTAGGAAATATATTCAATATATGATTGAACCTATAATTAAAATCTTTAACTTTTTCTTTCTGCTTCATCTTTAGATTGCCCAACTCTTTTAATAACATGGAAGGGGTTTTGTCATCGACAAAATTTTCAAGGAACAACTTTTTAAACCCATTCCAATTCGGGATTGAGTTTGGAGGAAGACTGTGGTACCATACAACTACTCTGTCATCCAAGGTACAAAGGAAAAGTCTACATGCAACATCAACATAATTTACCTCAAGCATTTGCAGAAGTAGGTAGAAGTTTTCCAAATGGTCCTTCGATTTCACTCCTTTATCAGGGTCGTAATTCGTTAACATTTTCTCTAGGTGCCTCAGCATCTTGTTTAAAACATCCAATTGAGCAAGTGGGCCATCCAATACAAATCTTGGTCCTCCATATCTTGATCTATGTGCTCCTCTTCTTCGTCATAATATGATGGATCTTATTCCTCCTCTTCATAACCACCTAACTCGTGGAAAGTATCGTCTGAGATTACAACATCGTCTCCATCACCACTATTAAAAGATGGGGGTTGCTCTAATTTCTCTGCACTTTCTGCAGTCTCTGCTAACTCTTCAAGGGCGGCGAGAACCATATCTTCGACTGTCGAAACCACTATCCCAGTAGGAGTGGTTATGTTCTTCTTTGGAAAATAAGGAAGATTGTGTACTCCAAGAACCAATCCAATAGCCTCTGAAAACTTATGGGTTATAGGTCGGATGTGCTCGTAAGATATTTCACACGTTTGTTCAAGACCGGGTTGAGAAGATTCGCCAACTTCAGGAATATGAGCAAGGGAGGTGGGGGAGGTGTTGGGAATATTGTTGCCTTGATCGAAAGAAGTATGATGAGGGTGGTGAGGTTATCAACCATAAAAATCTAGTTTCCCTCCTTCTAGCGCTATAAATATTGACAGTGCTAGACTTGCCAACATTCAAGGGGTCTCCCCGTTATGTGGTCCCAATTAGACCTCACACCATTTGGGATTGGAGCCCCATCTGGAATACGACCTGGTTACCGTTTTCTTAAAGGTTTTCCTTGGATCTAATTGTTAGCAAGAGAGAGGAATGCATATGATCCAAAAATGGATCCTGGATAAACCTCTAAGTCTAAAAGACTTCATGCAAGAGGTAAAAGGTGCCAAATGGCACAAATCCTTTGTAAATCAGAGGAAAATAAAAGTCACAGGCTACTCTTAGAAATAGTCTCATTGTAGGGATCCCTCCATTATGAATCCAATGCAACTTAAATGGGCGAAAATGGACTTTAGATGGGAAAGCTATCATAAAATGAAGCTGCCCCTTTTCAAAGGAAAAAGAGGCAAAATCCCTTGAATAATGGGTCTAAAAAAAACCCTCTAAGTCTTCCAAATCTCCCAAAAGGGCAAGACCACCGAAAAAAGAGAATTTATGGAGAAGGCAGATAACACTCTCGGAGGCTGTAAAAATGAGAAAACAACGAAAAATGAGCCTATCGGAGGTCAAAGGAATAATGAACATGGACCGTCGGATCTGGCCGATCAATGGTCCAGATCTGATCGACATATCGCATCGGCGGTGACAAGCAGATCACAATCGGCGACCATAACAGAGCGCTACACAGGCCCGGGGCATGAGCGATCTGCGATTGCGACTTGTCGCATCATAGTATCATGTCGACACATTATTGTGGAGCGGGGCTATATATATATGGATATGCGATGCGATATTACAAACCTAAAAGGGTTCCGAAATGTCTCTGTATAATATTTCAAGTCAGACAAGCGGGGTTTTTTTCATGTTTTATATGTATTTTCACAGTTTTAATGTATTGCAAAATACAAAGGGGCATGCCAATTACGATATGCGATAGCGATTCCCAGGTGGACCCGATAGGGATATAAAGCGGGATTATGAAAATCTGAAGTCTGGGAACAATGTTTCTTGCGAATTTTTCCGTGTATTGCAGCGTTTTCCTGTGCTAACACAGAACGACTGTTTTTGGAGAATTTAAAGCGTCGATAACTCCTTTCCTTGTGGAATAGGTGGCATTCATCCCCAAGAGCGTTTACCAATGATTGCTAACACTCAAAGAAGGGATTCGAGCAAACCACAACAGGAAGGAAAAATGACCAGTTTCCCGTGTGCCGGTCCCTTTCCATTGGAAATAGCCATTACACCTGTGCGTTATGAAGCTCAGAGAGTCACATAGGCGAAAAGAGAATGATTCCTTGTGATTGGGGACAAAGGAATGACTGGAAGATAGGGAGCCCAAGAGGGACAATGAACAGGCAGCGCGATTTGGCTTAAAAAGCCATAGAACAACAGAACGAAGGCACTGTTGGTTGGTGCTGGGTTGTTGGTCGTTGTGGGAGCTTTTGTTGAAGCCAAAGTAGGAAGCTAAGGCAAAGAGGCAATACAGAAGCCAAAGTGGCAGCGCATAAGCAACAAAACAGCCAAGGGAGTCACTTGGAGTTCAAGTGAAAAGCCCAGAGAGAGTTGTAAACTGATGGAGGGCAAAGAAGCCAGAGCAGAAGAGCCAAAGAGCCAGAGCTAGAGCCAAAGAGCCAGAGTTAGAGCCAAGAGCCAGAACTAGATCCAAAGAGCCAGAGTCAGAGCCAAGAGCCAGAAGCAAGAGCCAAAGAGCCAGAGCCAAGAGCCAAAGCCAATAGCCAGGGCTTCAAGAGTTAGGGGATAACATGGTGTCGTTGTTTTTGTGTAGAAACAACAGGAGTTAATCCAAGAGCTTGTAAAAAAAGACTTATACTATAGTCCCAGAGAGCCTAGTTGAGTTGACTAGAGCTCACGGAGATGTAGCCTAGGAGTTGTGGGTGAACTCCTAATTAATTTGTTGTCTTATGTGTTTGCTTTTACTGCTACTTTATTTACTGTTATGTACATTTATATATCAGTTTGAGCACATTAACTTACAACACATCAATAGAATTTAAGGCATATAATCAATAAACAAGTATAAGCATACACTATATTTTCAAGCATTTCTTAATTCCTCATTGGTTAATCATTAAGACTTGGGAAAATTTAAAGCTTTGGAAGTGGGAGAGGTTCTTGTAAGTTAGAAAAGAAGCCTAAGAGCCCCATTTTCAGATCAACATATGTGCCTTCAAAAAGTAAGTAAGTGTTCTTGGTGAGTGTTTGGTTGTAGGTGTGTCAAGTTTCTTATATTATGGAGGGAAAAGAAAGTGAGCCTCCAAGAGAGAGGTAGAGATATCGCCCTAGCAGAGACACACATGAACATGAAAGATCCATCTAACATCAAGCGAAATAGTCCACAAAGATGTGACGGCCATTGCAACCATTACAATACATTCTCAATATGATAAGCACTAAAATAACTGAAATAGTTCAACTACTTTAGTATAGGTGAAAACAAACATGAATCATAAACATTCATAGAACAATCTTACAATATTCATAATCCATGCATTAAGAACGTGCTAGCCATCAAGCTTCATATATTAAGTAAAATTCCTAAGAAACATGTATACATCAAACAACATTGGCTCCAATAGTGGAGTGTTGGAGCCACCACTTGCTCCTCAAAAGAACTAGCTTGTCTCTTTGATGCCTTGTGGGAGGAGCCAAGGTGAAAAATCCTTTGCTCATAAAATGAGGGTGTATAGATAACTAATGGGATGATGTTTCACCTTCCTTCTGACTCTTTGACTATCCTCATGGTTGTTTGGCTTCCAATGAGCTTTCGACTTTACATGACTCTTCACCTTTTGTACATGTCCTTTGGACTTCCACTTTACAATACATTTTCTAATAGGAATCTACATAATCCATAAAAATGATGTGGCATATGGTGAGTCATGACATGACATGACACAACACTGATGACATGGCAATGTCAAGTCATTCTTACTACTTCTTGCTATGTGTCTTCTTGAGAATGTTCTTTTGTCCACCTCCATATGGCTTAGAGATAAGGAGTCTTCAGTGATATCAAGTCTTGAGTTATGGTTGCAAACTGGTGTCCCTTTGCTTTCTTCTATTTGATCAACTTTCATATTCAACTACAAAGGTGTCTTCTAGCATGTTTCCCTTCTCCATCTCCTTCTTCATCATCATATCATGGTATGATAGAGTACCTGCATTTTCATTTCACTCATGACAATATGACATGAGTAAGATAAACCCCTAGTTTAAGATGTTGCATGATGATCCACTGACTGAGCTAGAACCAGGTGGTAGGTTGAGGGAGAGGTTCAGTGACTATGCAACTCAAGCAATCAGGGGTCAGGATTGAGCCTTGAGACTGTGTAATGCACAGTTCAGGCTGCACTGGGCATGATGATTGCATAGTTGGAGAGCTTAAGGAGCCAAGCTAAGGGCTTAATGATTGAAGTTGCCCACTACGTAGTGATGGAAAGACAAGGAGCCCAGGTGACTGTGCAATTGTGCAGTTCAAGAGCTCAAGGGATGGGCTTAAGGGCTGAGATTGTGCAATGTGCAGTTCAGGCTTGGTTGGAGGACATGATTGTGTAGTTTTGGAACTCATGGGCTGAGCTTGAGCACTGAGACTGCACAATGCATAGTCTTAGGAGGCAGGAACTACGCATTGTATAGTGTTAAGAGGCAAGGTTGTTGCTTGAGGGCTGAGACTGTGTAATGCACAATTTAGGAGGGCTAGATGAGGCTAAGTTGCTTGGTTGGGGAGTTTTATGAATTTGGTTAAGTGTGGGATCATTGAAGTTGATGTGAACAATGATAAGACTTCACAGTGATCACACACTTAAAACACTTGAAGATACAACATAGATCATCCAGAACACATGAAAAACAAACATCCCTCAATGTGACAACTTTGCAACGACAAGTGCGACACCAAAGATACACTTTACGACGATCGTGATGACACTTGTGTGATAGTGCTTAAAACTTTGGAAATGAGTGTGACACATGTTTACATGGTAAGACCAACTCACTTATGCAAAGATTACCCCTTGAAACCACCAAAACTAGCTTTTGTACATCACGCGACACTTAACATGCGAAAATACAACACTTTGATTTTCTTGCAAATGAGAGAAAAACACTTAGAGAAAACGCATGCAATAAGTTTTAGTGTTTATAATGACAATATACAAGATCAAAGTAGGCTCCAAAATTTGGTGTAGGCCAAAATTTTGGAGGGTGTTGTAGTAGCAACAACAGGTTGCTTGGAGTAGATGCATTGATTTTAGTGTTGATGTTGCTTTCTAATCCTATTTGATTACTTGCACTAGACGCATTAGTTTCAGTGTAGATGTTGATTTCTTATTTGATATAGCTAGATATGTGATGTACATTAATTTCAACATAATTAGATTAATAGTGTGCATTGATTTCAGTGTGAGTACACATTTCTTATTGATGATGTGCATTGATCATTGTGTTACGATAATTCAACCATAAATAAAATACTCGAGTTTTCATCTTAAATAAAATGTTCACTTACCTGAATTGTTTTCTTCTTGAAATTGTAAACTATTTATAATTGACTACATTCTTATTATTTCCATTTTCCATCATTCAAATGTGTTAGCCACTTTCCATTCAAACAAGGTAATAGAAAACAACTACCATTGAAACTTATTTGAGGTTTAACACTTATAAGTCACAATGATTGACTTTGGAGAAAGCTACTATTAATATTGGAGAGCAAGAGAGACAAAGTATGATGTTTACTACAATAGATTGAACTAAAGATTTGAATGACCTACAATTTTAGACACCCTTTTCATATGATCCATATGAAAAGATGACAAAACTAATAGGTATGCCAATAAGAACAATATAAGAAGGTACTTTTAGATTGATCACAATGAAGACTATTTGTAATTGACTACATTCTTATTATTCACATTTTCTATCATTCAACATCGTTACATTGTCACTTTGCATTCAAAAGTTTTATCGTCATTTATCATCATTCAAGTTATTAACAAAGTCTATCATCTTAATAAATTGAAATAATTGAGCAAATTTAAAATTGAAATGACCATATTAATTTTAAGACATATTTAGCACATTCTAAATGATTAGAATAATAGATGTTCAACAACTTTTCCATGGCCGCACACGAGTAAAACCAACCTAGTTCCATTTTAACCCTAGATCTATCAAGCGCCGAGAGGGATCAAATCTCTTGAGCTACAAACCCGTCTGTAAGTTTTGCGCTAAAAAAAGAGGTTAGTACCTCAAGAGATTTGATCCCTCTCAACGCTTGATAGATCTGGGGTTAAAATGGATATAGGCTGGTAATATGTAAAGAACAAGGGACGACTTTGCTAGCGACGATGATAGACATTGGTAATGTTGATTGATAACGATGTAAAGAGCTTGATCCTTAATGGAATTTTACATTTGTGTAATTATAGCTTTGACTGATATGTAATGATGAAATGAATTTTCTTTCTCAAATTAGGAAAAATGAGGAAGCCTCACTTTAGGCAAAGACTTCATGAAAGTCTCTTATTTGAAAATACCAACATATGTAGATAGCTTGGTGGGCTAGCTTGAGTAATTTAGTGCCTTGAGCTTTATGTGGGAGGTCTTAGAGTTGTTTACTTGAGTTGGTTGCATATGTAGATAGCTTGGTGGGCTAGTTTGAGTAGTTGAGGGCCTTGAGTTTCATGTGGGAGGTCTTAGATTTGATTCCTTGAGTTGGCTACATATGTAGATAGCTTGGTGGGCTAGTTCGAGTAGTTGAGCACCTTGAGTTTCATGCGGGAGGTCTTGGAATTGATTCCTTGAGTTGGTTACCTTTGTTGCATGCCTCACTAGATGTCTTTATCAAGTTAGGCACTACAATTAGGGGGAAGTGCCTAAGCCACTATTTTTATACTGATTAGAGCTCAACATATCAATATGGAAACTAAGACCAAAATGGAAAGATAAAGATATTTCTCTTGACCAGTCTTACAATCCTTGTAACAACATTATGCAAATCATAGATATAGATATATAGTGGAAATCAATAGCACAATCCTTGTAACAACATTATGCAAATCATAGATATAGATATATAGTGGAAATCATTATTATCAGTAAAGACAATCACTAGTTCTAATAGTTGAGCGCCTTAAATTTCATGTGAGAAGTATTAGAATTGATTTATTGAGTTGGTTACCTTTGTTGCGTACTTCATTAGATGTCCTTATCAAATTACGCAATGTAATTAGAGAAAAATATTATTTTTATATTTTTTTGTTAAAATAATACTATATTATATATGATTACATTGTTTAAAAAAAAACTTCCCATGGAACCAAAATCCTCACTGATATGGGCATTACCGATCATGATACCTCACTTAAGCTCATTATTATCATGATACCTCACTTAAGCTCACTATTCTTATACTTGTTATAAAGTCAACATCTCATGTATGAAAATTAAAACCAAATTAGAAAAAAAAACCATATTTCCATTTACGAGTCTCACAATCCTCGTAACAACATTGGGCAAATCATAAATGTAGATATAGGTATCTAGTGGAAAACAATGTCATCAAAAAAGACCATCGCTAGTTTCATTTCTTTTTCTAGTTTTTCATAAAACCCCAAGTTCCAAAATATGTGGACTTTAACTTGGCATGATGATTACCACGCTAGCCGAGGGTCACACGATTCTTTTTCACGCCTGCGCTTCCCCGCCGTGCTTTTGCAATCATTGTTTAACAATTTTTCTGCCGCTTGGACACCCGCAAATCAGCCATTTCCGCCTTGAAGTGATTTAGGGGTGGAGAAAATCAGTGAGTTCCTTGATAATATTAATCAAAATCTATCTGCACCTCAAGTCATGTTGATCAACATCCGACTGTAAATATCGAGCATCTTGAAATTATTTGTTGTGAACAATGGTAAAATCTCTTCGAGTCTCCTGAAGCTGCGGAGTAAAATGTGGACAAGGGAATTAAGGGGATTGTGCGCTAGATGCCTACTTAGCATAAAAGTAATCTAGAACGGATGGACGCCTAATTCTGCTCTGATGTGTGTCCTGCACATTTGGACGGCTGTGAACGTACCCCATGCTGTAGCGAGGCACATTGGATGCCCATAATGAACATCGTCAAATTTTGCAGAGGGTGTCACAGTGTGAAGGCGATGCTAAAAGTTCTTGGGATGAAGCCTTTAGCTGTGGAAGTGGGCGAGCTTGGTAAGTATTTATCACTTAAAAAATTGTACTGTATTTTATGCACATGTTTCCTTCAATGTCCAGCTTCTCTGTTTTATTTGTATGCCAATGTTTAACATCAAAATCTCTGTGGGTTGTTGGACAAAATGCCAAATTGTCTTCATTTGGGAAAACCCACTTCATCTATCTCATTCTCTCGGTTGTTTAGATGCAGGATTTTGTAGGATTTTGCTTTGAAGTAGGGACTGCTAAAATTGTGGGCTTGAGTTCCAACGTTTGTGTAAAAATATCATAAAAATACAGATTAGGATGGGAGAAAACACCATGTTGATTCTGAAAGAAAATAGACCATGGAGAAAGCCATGGATAGGTTTGACTTTATGCATAACATGATAGAAACATTAACTTCATGGTGGTTGAAATCGATCGAACAAAGCCAAGTGTTTTTTCAGATATCTATTCACAACAACTTAAACAGAGGAAGCGGAGAGAGAATTACGGAGTAACATAGCATAGATGCAAACTTGCTTAATCGCTCAGGGTAAATGATGATGAAGTCCAATGTTGACAATGTGTTCAGTAGTTACCTTCAAGAACACGTTTTAACCAATTTGCAAAAATCATTGAACAATAATTTTTTTTGACTCTCAGATTAATTGGTAAATCACCAAGTTGATTCTGGTAGCACTGACGAAAATTGCCTATAGAGAACCCTCTTTAATAGTCAGCACCTTAGGAGGAGAAAGATAATGAACAGAAGGTTTGCATTTAGCTAGGACTAACATTTCCAGAGGACTGCCCTTCCCGTTACTCCATTTATCCATAAAATGTACTGACTTAAAAAAATAGGTTCAAGTTATCTTATGCACACACCGGCGAGAATCCTAATCGAATATTCATCTCTCATTATCATAGGTTAAAACTTCTCTTGGCCTGGCCTGATGGTTTCCATGCTGTGTTGCCAAGAATGGGTTCACAAACCTTCCCTTGTCTCCCCGTTCTGTGCCTTGGGTGTAGGGTGGCATTTTTGGTGAAATTCGAGGGACTTCCCCTGAAAACAATCCAAAATTCTGATTGATATGGTCTATTCGCATGCCTGGCATTCTCATTTTTAAGGTCTGATCCGTGCCTTCCATGCCCAATGGTCTGACGTATGGTCTGATTTTCATTTTCATTTCCTCTAATCTGCTACATGAATCTGTGCAGTAAGCTATCCTAACTTCTAAGAATCTGACCGGCATATTTCATGCCCAACTAGCTGATATGGAGGTTTTTTGTGTATTTGGATATGTACCTTCTATTGCTTGGAAATCTCTTACATGGATCCAACCAATGTGTGTAGTGCCAAAATATTGACTGGTATCATTCCCTCGAGTCTTGGCAAAGCCCTATAAATTGTGGAGTACTGTTGTTTAATGGGGTAGAGTTTGGTTTTATAGTTCAAATCACAAGGTTTTATGTTTCAAGCTTTTACAGTTTTTCATAAATTTTAGTTCATAAACACATACATATCTTGTTGGAAACACTGAGAGGGGAGGGGGCGCGGTGAATTAGTATTCCTTTCCAATTGCTACTTTTACCAGTTAGATCACTTATATTTAGAACACAAAATGAACAACAATAAGAATATATGCTTTTATTAATTTCTTCAATAAATCAAGTACAATATATGTAGGGCTCCAATCCTAGATGAAGACACCGATCTTCAATCTCCCAGGCTCCAACTTGTATTTGCCAAGCACCAACTTGGACTTCCAAGGCTCCAACCTTGTCAATTCTAAGGCACCAACCCCAAGGGCTCCAACCCTATATCTGGTTCAGGTTTCGACCTGGTTTCTTGAGGACTCCTATCCTCTAGGGCTCCAACCCTATCCTCCAAGGCACCAACCTTGTCTTTTTGAGGCTCCAACCTCTTGGGATCCAACCCTTTACTTCGTCAAGATATATTTGGTTATACTTCACGACTCCTAGTGTTTTCTTCAACGAACCCTGTCAATCTTCAACTATCCGTTCACTTAGTCTCCTCGTCACATCATCAATGACAACCTTGTTCTTCACATGAAGGTGTCACCACTGCTCTTCATGTCACCCAACCAAAATTCTTTAATGTCACTCCACGAGGACTTTCAACAATGCACCATG
This sequence comes from Pinus taeda, assembly GCA_000404065.3. Lineage (NCBI taxonomy): Eukaryota > Viridiplantae > Streptophyta > Pinopsida > Pinales > Pinaceae > Pinus > Pinus taeda. Next base: position 215,589 of record APFE031503602.1, on the reverse strand, counting down.
CTCTCCAAGGATGCCTCCTAGATCTGCTTTAAGATGTTTGTACCAAGTCTTCAAGATGCCTCCAAGTACTTTCTGCAAATAGATCTTCAATAATGCCTTCCCAAGATGTCTTCACAATATCTTCAACAAGCTTCTTGATGCTGGCTTCAAAGGATGTTCTCCTATACTCCTTTAGAAGTTTTCACTTTAACAAGGCTACTTCAACATGTATCTTGCTTGTCCTTCAATACTCTTTTAAGATCACTTTAAGGTTTGATCAAGGTTTCTTCAATAAGATTCAATGGTAGGTTCACTCTTTAATGGAATGAGAATTCTGAACATGCTATGTGTTAATATTTTCAAACCCACTTGGTCTTCATTTGTTCTTAAGGATCATTTACTCAAATATGTTTGAAGTTGTCACCATTGCATCTTAGTTCAAGAAATTTCAATGAGCATTGGTTCCATGTTGAACTTCTAGTCAGTCAGTTAGATGGATCAACAAATGTGTGCTCAAAGAAGAAATGCCAGACATCTCCAAGCCATGGGAACAATCATGGCTAGATAAAAACTGGATCAACATTAGACTATTCAATAGGAACACAATACTTCAAGATACTAGTGTGTGTTCCACAATCCTCAAAGACGAAATGTAAGAGATTCGATCCACTTGATATGCTTATTCAAAACGCTTGCCTTGCAATCAGTTTACGGTCTAGTCTTCAATGTGCACCAAAGTTAGTCTTCAAAGCTTAGGTTCTCAATTTATGCAAAAAACTTCAGTCTACTACATGTGCCACAAAATTTCGATCACAGGTTGAAAAACAAACTTCTGGAAAATATGCTTTCTACAAGTCCGAGTTTCCTCGAATCGTTCCTCCTTCACCCTGCAATGTATTTTCCTTGTCTAAACCGAGGAGAATAGTCCACGTCTTGCTCTTTTCAACGATAAAGGTATTTGAGATATCTTGTAGATCCAGTTTTTGTTGTTGTTGTTGTCGTTGTTGTTGTTAAATTGTTCAGTTCACGAGTTGTGAACCCTACGCATTCCAAAAATTATGTGTTGATCGAGGCCTGTATTTTCCATGATCCGTCGTTTTTTATTATACTCTGAAACTCAAATCCATGCATTTAGCCGAAGTTTGATGGTTTATTTATATTTGATCATGTGCGTATGAGTGGACATGTTTGGAGGGCAAGCCAACCAGAAAAGCCGACAATTGTTTTGGTGAAGTCGATGTTTAACGTAATGCAACATACAACGTGTAATATATTTAAAGGTATTTACTGCTAACATCAAGAGACTTTTTTATTATATATTAACGTTTGGTATTTAATTCAAATGTATGTAATATAATAATATAATTATTTAGTTAATTTTGACTATATATTAATGTATATTTATATAGTTATATGCATATGTATTTAGAGCTAAGGGTTGGCAATGTATTTAGGTTTAGGGTTTCATGATGATATAGCTACGGTTTCATCAATTTCATCAATGTCAGGATTTCATGTATTTAGGATCTAGATTTTACTCACCTAGGGTTCACATAACATCTAGGGTTAGGGTTTGCTTCTAGGTTAGGCTAACAAGCAATGCTATATTAGTCTAGGGCTTCCAAGTAATCAAGGTTTAGCCATTTTCAACAATGCCATATTGATATCAATGACAACCTTGACCAACAATCTCCCCCTTTGTCATTGATGGCAATATTCTTGCCTTCTCAACATTCTCTCTCCCCTTTGACATCAATGGCAAATGGGGTGCCCAAGTACGCCCTCTATCAAGTTGCTTCTCTTCATCATATTTTCTTCATCAATGATAGTTCTTTATAGATATGTTGCTCCCCCTATCATGGTGCTCTTCTTTGATGTACTTGCTTCCCCTAAGCCACTGCATCTCTTCATGGAAATGGATGATGTAGATGATCCACCAACTCCCCTGCCTTCATAAACCCCTTTAGCACTTTTTTTTTCTTTTCTGCCATGTGATCAAGTGGAAGAAATCTTCAACAATAGTCCATCAAATGAGTAAGGAATCATGTTCTTCAATGGAGTTGCTACCGAGTGACGATCTATTAAAAGATGATTATCCATGTGTGACTCATCAAGGGTTTCATAGGGCTCTTCACAAGTAGCTTCTGCAAGAATGATTAAGAATCATAACCTCCCCCTAACAGTATTGTTAATTTTAGGATAACAATGGTATGTTCTATGCTTAGAGCAATTTTACTTCAATTTTCTTTATTAGCCCAATATCATATCCAGTATAGCAATCACATCAACATGATAGTAAAATGCAGATAGAACATAAACAATAACAGTAGAAGACAAGCCAACACAAGAGGACACAAGATATGGCACCAGCTAGGGACAAACACCATTGTGGGGAAACCCTTGATCAATTCTTCTTATAATTCTTCAAAAGTTCAGCAGAGGGAGTACAATTTACAATATTCACTTGCCCAAATTGATCAGTCAAAACAACAAAAATAGAGAGCCCTAACCAGAAAGTCAACTCTGGTCAACAGGGCTAAAATTGACCTCCAAAATAGCTCGGTCAACCTTGGTCAACTCGGTCTCCAACAACAAGATAATGCAACCCAAAATAGTTCGAAAATAACCAGTCAAATTTGGTCAACAAAAGTCAATGCAACAACCTGAAATAGGGCAGTCAACGCTAGTCAACACAAGGGTCAAACTGCCTCGTTTTTTGTGCCCAGAACAACGGCTTGCCCAAACAGAAGTCTCCCTCACAAAATCGAAGTCAAATAGGGTCGACGCTGGTCAAAGTTAGCCTCTTGAAATTTCGGTCAAATCTGGGCAACGCAACAGCTAGAAAAGACAGTGTTCCTTTCACAAGTTTGGAGAGAGAGAGGTTATACCCGTACCCAATCAAGATGAGAGAAAGAAAGATGAATGAGATGAGATGCCAAAATGAGGAGGCACCTTGTATTTATATGCAACGTTGAAGGCTGGAGGAGGCTAATTTGATGGTTGGCCAACCTTGACAATTTGTCCATAATCAAAATAAATTCATAACTTCATTCGTACATATCAGAATGCGATGATCTTTATATCAATCCTACACCTCTTGAAAATAGGAATCCAAAAAAAATATCAACTGCCTTATAAGAGCTATCCAAAGTGATGTTTGGCCCTAGTTGCCAAATTTAACACTCCCTCTCAACTAGGGAGAACATCACCTACCAAATTGTCTGACAATCTGTACCATCCCTGTCGCTGCACTGCTAAACCATGAAGAAAGAAGAAATGATAGAGAATGTATCATACCATTCTCCACTGACCCGAAGTCAATCTTCAACAACTGAGAGTGTGCAATACCACTCTTAACTGACCCGTAGACAGTTTCCATTGATCCCAAATCAATATCAACATCTTAGCATAGGGAGTACGGTAGTACACGATGTGTCCATCTGTAGTACTATGGTCCCTATCCTCATTTCCCTACCCATTGGTCAGATGAGAGGTACTTCCCATGAGTCCTGGACTGGATGGGTAGGATGTGCTAGCAGGAGGAGGTGAATCATTCATCCTGCTTATATGACATAGGGGAGGGTGAACCACTTAGCTTATGCATATGCCACCATGGGGTATCACAGGGGAAGGTGAACCATTCACCTTGTACACAACGCACGACTAGGGGAGGGTGAGTCACCCTATGGTCGCTCATCGCTCCAAGAAGTACCCCAAGCCCCCTTGGAGCTCCCAGAGCTCACTATCCATCTCATACAGGACCCTCATAAAAGGGTCTCTCCACGACTCCAAGTCGTTCACGGAAGGTTAAGGATTTGACCTTCCCGAGGGGTTTCGTAAGAATATCGACGACTTGCTCATCGGTCCCAATAAGATGGAACCTTATTGCTCCCTATTGTACCATATATCGGATAAAGTGGTACCTGATATCAATATGCTTGGAGTGATCACGAAACACAAGATTCTTAGAAAGACGAATCCCACTCTGGTTGTCATAGAAGATCACAGTGGTATCCAACACATGTCCAAACAGCTCACTAAAGAGCTTCCTCAACCAAACAGCTTCAGAGGAGGCCAAACTAGCAGCAATGTATTCAACTTCAACAGTGCTTAAAGCAACCGACTTCTGCTTCTTGCTCATCCATGATATTGAAGCAGAACCTAGAGAGAAGCAACATCTTGATGTGCTTTTGCGATCCACCACACTGCAAGCCCAGTTTGCATTAGAGTAACCATGGAGCCTCACATTTGTTGACAGTGTATCTCAGTCCATAAGTGATTGTGCCCCGAAAATATCTCAAGAGATTCTTGGCAGCAATCCAATGTATATGATGAGGCTCGACCATAAACTGACTCAATGTGTTCACTACAAAACATATGTCCGGACGAGAGTTCACCAAGAACATTAGGGCCCTTATGAGTTGATGATACTCAGAAGGATTTCCCAAATCGGGCTCGGCAACACTTCCGCTTAACTTCTTCAAGTTAAGTTCCATCAGAGTAGTAAAGGACTTGCAGTCCACCATCCTAAATCTTTCAAGTAGCTTCACAACATATTTTCCTTGAGAAAGGAAAATCTCCCCTAGTTTTTGCCAGACCTCCAACCCTAGGAAGTAATGCATCAGTCCTAGGTCCTTCATATCAAATTCGGAAGCCAACTCTCTCTTACATTAGTCGATAAGTGGGTTTGCACCTATTAGAAAGAGATCGTCCACATAGAGTACCAAGATGAGAGGTCCATCATTCTCAACCTTAAAGTAAAGGTTCAGATTAGCTTTACTTCTTGTAAATCCCAACTTTATTAGATAGCTATCGATCCTCTCATACCAAGCCTGGGGTGCTTGCTTCAACCCATAGAGGGCTTTCTTCAACCTGCATACATGTGTCTGACGATCTTGAACTTCAAACCCCTCAGGTTGTTCCACATAAATTTCCTCCTTAAGTGAACCATGCAAGAAGGCAGTCTTGACATCCATCTGGTGTAGATTCCATCCTTGCGAGGCAGTAAGGGCTATAATCGAAGGGATGGTGGTGTAGCGAGCAACGGGTGCAAATATCTCATCTTAATCTACACCTTCCTTTTGAGAGAAGCCTCGAGCAACAAATTTGGCCTTGAACTTCTCAGCACTTCCATCAACACCATGCTTGATCTTGTAGAGTCATTTAGAGCTGACAACAGATTTGTCCTGGGGTCTAGGGACCACATCCCAGACATCATTCTTCATAATTGACTCATACTCTTTGTTCATAGTATCCTTCCATACTTGTTGCTTCACAACTTCTTTGAATGAACAAGGTTCAGACTGAATAGTGGTGCTCATAGCAATTAAGTATCCTTGCTACCTATTAGGCTTCTTGCTTTCAGAAAATGTCCCCCTTGGTGCAATATGTCTCTCGGCATCTTCGAGAGTTTCTCTTAGCCATGAGGGTCTCCTTTTGGAGGAGGAGGGCTCATGAGGAGGAGGATCAGTGGGATCCATCGGTTCTTCAACATTGGGCATCGACTCATCCTGTGAATCTCCCTGATTTCCTGCATCTGCTTCTTTGTCCTTCCTTGGAATAGGGAGGTTGCTAATCTTCCTTAGGGCAACATCATCATCGAAGGTGACATCATGACTCAACTCTACTTCTCTTTGACTAGGCACATAGATTCTATATGCCTTAGAAGTTTCACTGTAGCCCACAAAAGTTCCTTTCTTCCTAGATGCCTCCAATTTACTTCTCTTTTCTTTCAGCACATGAAAGTATATGAGACTACCAAAGATTCTAAAATGAGAAACATCAGATTTCTTACCGGTGAAAACTTCTTTGAGAGTTTTGGAGTCCAATGCTTGATGAGGGCATCGATTTTGAACGTACACAGTAGTGTTCACAGCTTCTCCCCATAGGAACTTTGGAAGTCCTTGATCATGAAGCATGGCACGAGTGGCTTTTATAATGGAACAATTCTTCCTTTCAACAACACCATTTTGCTCAGGAGTATATGCAGTAGTAGTCTCCCTCTTAATGCCAGCTTTCCTGCACTAGTCATTGAATTCATTTGACTCATACTCGGTTCCATTATCGGTCCTCAATATCTTGATCTTCTTCCCTGTTTGATTTTCCACCAAGGCTTTGAAGACACAGAACCATGAGAATATTTCGTCCTTCTTCTTCAAGAAATATATCCAAGTTTTGTGAGAGAAGTCATCCACACAGACAACATAATATAAATATCCTCCTAATGATGTCACAGGCAACATACCAGATACATCAGAATGAACCAATTGCAAAATATCTGTCGTCTTGCTATCACTTGATGGGAATGGTCCCCTTGTATGTTTTCCCTCGGCACATCCCCGACATACACCTTCATCCTCTATTTTGATTTCGGGCATACTTGTAACCATCTTCCTTGCATCGGGTAGAGCCTTATATTGATGATGAGCAAACCTCCAGTGCCATAGTTCGGATTGAAGAGATGTGTCGCAAGACATGGCTCCCAGTGGACTTCCTCCAACTTGATATAAATTGACAACCCTGAATCCAAGAGTAAATGCTTCTTTGAAATTTCTTTTCCACACACATACCTTTGCATCTATGAGTGCCACCTTGAATCCTTTGTCTTCCATTGCCGAGATAGATACTAGATTCTTCTTTAGATCAGGGACATATAGTACTTCTTGAAGATGAATGGTGTTACCTTGATTCAATTGAAGGGTAACATTCCCAACTCCCTTCACGGGATAGGTGGCATTGTCTCCAAGGATAATTTCAAATTTGTATCCTTCTCTATCAGATTTGAAAGAGCTTCCTTGTACCTGGTGAAGTGCCTGGAGTTTCTTGTTCTTTTCAAAGCTTGATCATTTCCAAGTTGAGTAGCGGAAGCATTCCTTTTCCCTTTGTTGTTGAACCTGCCATTTCTTTGATTGTTGTTCTTGCCCCTGGAATGATTGTGATCACCATCATGAGATGTGTCCCTTCTATTTGGACATTCCCTGGCATAGTGACCAAACTTTTTGCAAACAAAGCATCTTCCCTTCCTTCCATTTTTGAATCTCGGTTTTCCTTGACTTTGCTTCTTTGAACCTGCATTGTTTTTCCTCTTGGAATGAGCAGAGAATGCGGTAGGATTATTCCTATTCGAAGGCATCTCCAATTCCATCATCCTTGTTTCTTCTTGAGAACATCTAGTCAGCAATTCTTCAAAACTTGGAATTCTGTCGTTATTGAGAATAATAGTGTTGAATACATGCCATTCGGGAGGAAGACCTCCAAGGGCAATGAGAGTGAGCTCCTTGTCAGCAATAGCTTCACCAATCGAAACAAGATCATTTTTGATCTTTGTAATCCTCATGAAGTAGGTTTGAATATCTTCGTTTCTTCCTTTCTTTATATCCTTAAGCTTGTTCTTGAGGAAAAGAATTTGATTTGCATTGCTAGATTTGAACATGCCAACCAACCTGTCATATATCTCCTTTGATGTATTCAAATAGGAGATGTAAGCAACTAAGTGCTTATGAATAAAATCCCTTATGATCTTCTTGGCTTTGACTTCACCCTTCTTGTACTTTGTCTTAACAGCAGCCGATGCATTTGGAGGAGGTTTCAAAATCTTTCCCTGCACATAGTTCATGACATCTTGCTCTTCTAAAGTCAAATCAAGAGACATCTTCCATGCATGATAATTAGACTTATCATGAAGCTTATCATCAGACTTGAAGTAGGATGTGGAGGTCATTGAGATTTGTTCTTGATCAGTGATTGCTCCTCTTAGTGATTGCTCTTCACTCTTGCTTGGGCTTTGTTTTCACCTCAGCTCTGATACCATGTTAATTTTAGGATAACAATGGTATGTTTATGCTTAGAGCAATTTTACTTCAATTTTCTTTATTAGCCCAATATCATATCCAGTGTAGCAATCACATCAACATGATAGTAAAATGCAGATAGAACATAAACAATAACAGTGGAAGACCAGCCAACATTGTTGAAATTTGGTACCGGAGGACAGGTGGTTCCCTAAGGCTTTGATCTTTGGCCTAGGGAAAAGTGTCCAAAAGAATTTAATTTTTCTCCTAAAGTGACTTTATAATTTTTATAAAGTCAAATCTAATTTAAAAGTAACTTTAAGTGATAAAGTTACTAAAGTCAATTTTTAATACTTTAATAAATCATGGTAAAATAGAAAGGAAAAGTGACTTTGGAAATAAATCACTGAGTGGGTCTTTATTAAAGTGGGGTGAATTAAAAAATAGAAAGTGAGATTTAAATGAGCATTTAATCTCAACCCTAGATCTTAATCTATTTCAGCCATTGGATTTAGGGATCACCCAAACGTCACTTAGGGTTAGATTAAAGGAGGAAAAGGTCATTAATTCTTTCATGAGCAGATTGAGAGAAGGAGAGCAAGAGAGCAAGGGAGATTTCTGGACAGGGAGAAGGAGAAAGCAGCTTGGCACACATTCCAAGGCAACAGTTTAGCAAATCCGTACAACTGAGTTAGCACACAGTGAAAGGCAAAATTTGGCACGATTTTCTAGAAATCCGTACAGCTGTTTGCACAGATATCGAGGAGCAGTTTGTTGGCACATTTTCCAAGGAAGGACGTACAAGTGGCTGTACTTTGGCATGCAAATCGAGGCAAATCCGTACAACATATTGCTGGGTTTTTCTGCACGCAAATCGAGGTCTGTACAACGTATTTATGGCAGCTTGGCACACATTTCTAGGTAGGTCGTACAACAACATTTAAGGCTAAAAGTGGGCACGAAATCGAGGAGGCCGTACAACATTTATTGCTGTCCTGTTTTGCTGTTTGCAAGTATTTTCTAGTTAGCTGTGAGGCACGGAAAACGAGATAAGTTGTAAAAGTTTGCTTTCTGATATTTTTGCTGAATATTTCTCATTGTAAAAAGCATTTCCAGAAATAAGAAAGAGCTCTCGAACTGGTTTTCCCCAAGATTTGTAGGGGGTTTTTCCAGGGTCACCTTCACCAAAAATCACTGTGTTTAAATGTGTTGAATGGCTGTTTGTACCTGCTGATTTTTTATTTCTGCATTTTCCAGCATTCTGTAAGATTTCCAGAATTTTGTGTTTTCAACAAATTTTTTTTTTGGTTGAATGTATGGATATGGGAAAGGGCATTTAACTATTTTGGAGAAATAAGGTGAAACTGAAAACCGGGGTGGGAAATGAGAAATTTTTACAAACACAAGAGGACACAAGATTTGCACCAGCCAGGGACAAACCCCAATGTGGGGAAACCCTTGATCAATTCTTCTGATAATTCTTCAAAAGTTCAATAGAGAGAGAGAGTACAATTTACAATATTCACTTGCCCAAACTGATGAGTCAAAATAGCAGAAACAAAAATCCCTAACTAGAAAGTCAATGCTAGTCAACAGGGCTAAATTGACCTCCAAAATAGCTCAGTCAACCTTGGTCAACTCGGCCTCCAACAACAAGATAATGCAGCCCAAAACAGTCCGAAATAACCAGTCAAATATGGTCAACAAAAGTCAACGCAACAACCTGAAGTAGGGCAATCAACGCAGGGGTCAAACTAGCTCGTTTTTTTGTGCCTAGAACAACAGCTTGCCTAAACAGAAGTCTTCCTCACAAAACCAAAGTCAAACATGGTTAACGTTGGTCAAAGTTAGCCTTTTGAAATTCCGACCTATTGAAATTTCAGTGAAATCTGGTCAATGCAACAACAAGAAAAGACAATCTTCCTTTCGCATGTGTGGAGAGAGTGAGGCCCATAAATCCGTACCCAATCAAGATGAGAGAGAGAAAGATGAATGAGATGAGATGCTAAAATGAGGAGGGGGCACCTTGTATTTATATGCAACGTTGAAGGCTGGAGGAGGCTAATTTGATGGCTGGCCGACCTTGACAATTTGTCCATAATCAAAATAAATTCATAACTTCATTTGTACATGTCAGAATGGGATGATCTTTAGATCAATCCTACACCTCTCGGAAAGAGGAATCCAAGAAAAATATCACCTGCCTCATAAGAGCTTTCCAAAGTGATGTTTGGCCCTAGTTGCCAAATTTAACAAGTATGCATGGTCTCCTTTGGTAGAGTCTTATTATCAAACACTCGGAATATCAGATCAACAACATGTGTTGTTCTCTGGAGTATTCAATAGACTTACAGATTCAATTTGCTTCCTTCTCCATACTTGTGTAACTTTCTTCTCTGGCTTGGTTGTCATGGTTTTAGCTTGTTCAGGGACCCAAGTCAAGTTACAATCATGTGCCATATGTACAATGTTATGGCAATTGAAGTACTCCATCTTATTTATGAATGAGAAATCATGACTTCTTCTTGCAAAATTGCTTCTAGGAGATTGATGGGGACCATTATATTTGTCTTTGTGATATGCCCTACAATCTTTTGCCATGTGCCCAAAGTTTGTACAAGAATAGCAATAACCAAGAAATATACTTTGGTACCTGGGAGATGAAGATTTCCTTGATGTACTTTTGAAGTCTTTTTGCCTTGGGATTCTTTGATGATATTCATTACCTTTTATATTCTCGACACCATCTGCAAGTCTCCTTGGAATAGGATTTCTTCCATTGTTGTCTTGACTCTTCTCTTTGCCTTTGCTGGAACTGGGAGCATCAACATTTCTTCCTGGCTTCCTCACATCCTTGTTGTTTGAAGCATTATCATTCTTGGTTGAGGATTCACCTGCATAGCCAAGACCTGATTTATCGAGGGGAGACCTTTGATGACTTAGGATGTCATCTAGGGTTTGAGAACTTTTCAAGTTCTTAATCAACAAGTCAACTTCCATTTCAAGAAAGACAATTTCTTCCCTCATTTTCTTCCATTCTTCATCCTTCTTCGATAGTATGATCTCCATTTCTTTCTTCATCTTTGTTGCTTCACATGATTCGGCCTTAAGAGAAGTGATTTCTGATCTTAACTTGGTGATGTCATTATCCTTTTCTCTAGTTGGCATGTCATCGTGTTTCTCTTCTTTTTTGCTTCATCAACTAGTCCTTCTATGAATGCCAAAGCTTCCATCACCTTCTCTGTTGGCATTATGATACATATGTTTACTTGATGGCAACCCACTCATCTTAGATGATAAATTATAGTGCAGCAAAGTTATTTTCTGGTTCATGCACTTTCACGCACTTTCATGCAGAGAAAAGTTCCTTTCATGTAGAGAAAAGTTCACGCACTTTCATGCAGAGAATAAATTATAGTGCAGCAAAGTTATTTTCTGGTTCACACACTTTTATGCAGAGAAAAGTTCACGCACTTTCATGCAGAGAAAAGTTCACGCACTTTCATGTAGAGAAAAGCGCACACACATGGGAAATCTTATGGTTGGTTCATGGCATTAGTCCGACAGTTTTTGATCCTATGGTTTTCGTCCGTGGTATTTAGTCCTTGGTATTTGAACCTATGGTTTTGGGCCATGGTATCTCGTCATAAGTGTTGATCCCAAGTATTGGGTCCATGGTATTGAATTGTTATGGTTTTTGGTCCGTGGTATTGTGAAAGGCCTAAGGCTATAAAAGAGGAAGGAGATCATTTGGCAAGGCATCTTTTGAATGATTGAATATCTGATAAAGTGCTAGATCTGGAATACTGTGATTGGGTTATTGTGCAGATCTGGATTTGAATGAAGAAGGAACCTGAACGCAAGGAGAAGGATAAGTTCTATTGATGGGTCAAAATCTTAAGGCTGGAATAGTGGTATCTCTATATGATTTTGATCTGTGATATGTGGCGCACGTTTGATCTATAAATTTGATAATCTGGGTTAACTAATTTCTGAATAGTGAAGTAGCGTACATCTCTTGATTTATGTTCTAGTTGCTTCTGTTTATTGCTAGCTGCTTCTTTGTTCTGGGTTCATAAGTGGGGTGTGATTACTGTTATTATGATCTAGGTACAGTCGTCAGAGAAGTGTTTATTTTGATTCAGTTTTGATTGGTGAAAAGGTGATTGGTTGATGCAGAAATTCTTGATGTTTGATTGATGTTATTTGTGGATCCATTCTGAAAATTTATGAAACGTGGTCCCTGGAAGGAAGAGAAGGTTGTAGTCTTCTATAGGTAGCAGTCTGCGTACTAGTATCTCAACTAGTACAAGAACTAAGGGGGTTGTAGCTCCCTTCCAGGAGAAGCTGGAAAACGAGAGAGGGTTGTAGCTCTCTGCAAGTAGCAGCCTGCGTACTGGTAAAGGACTTCATCAGTACAGAATCATTGTAAAAAGAAGTTTCTAATTGAAAAGATAGAGACATATTGCAGTAGGTGGTTTTCACCCACATTGGGTTTCCACCTTATATCTTGTGTTCTTGTGTGTGATTGTCTTCTGCTCTATTTTTCTGGTCCTGGTTACTGTTTATATGATCCTAATGCACAGATTAATGTTCAACATCTGTAGAATATTTTAAATTGTAAGTCTGTATGGTATACGCGGGTTTCCTTATCTGTAGTTGCATATATACGCGGTTTTCTCTAACTGAAGTAGCGTATATGTTATGGGTTTGAAAAGGAAAATAATTGACCAGATAATACTGATTCACCCCCCCTCTCAGTATTATTTCCAACATTCTCAACTCCTTGTGCTTGTTTTCTTGCTTCTAGTTGAGATCTAAGGGAGGAAACCTATTCCTTTATTGATCAATCTCTGCTTCAAGTTTGTTTAAACTCTTGAGTCTTTGTTCAAGGCGGCTTGACAAAGTTTCTTCCCTTTCCTTTGCCTTATCCAATTGATTTGTCATGGATATGACTTCTTCATGATGCTTACTTTTGTTTTGATGAAATTCCTCCTTAAGCTTGGTGAGCTCCTCATCTCTTTCTTGTACTTGAAGCTTGAAAAAGTCAACTTCATTCCTTGTCTTGTTCTGGTCACCATCTTGCGCTTTCTTCGTAAGTTCCTCATTTTCCTTTTTCAAACTGTTAATCTCTTCCATGGCAGCTATAAGTTTAGTTAGGAGATCTTCTTCTTTGCTTTCTTTGCTTTCTTCTTCTTCTAGGTCTTCTTTGGCCTTGATGTCATCATTCTTATTTTTAGCTTCCTTGATGGGTTCTGGATTTCCTTCTTGCTTTCCATCATCTTCTTGACTAGAGGTCATGGTCAATGCCCCTTTTGAGTGAAGGTCGTGAAGTTTGTCCCATATATCTTTTGCTGACGAACATTTTTCAAATTTGGCCTTTATAGAATTTGGTAGCCCATTTAAAATTGTCTTCATTGCTCTTGTATTGTACTCCTTGGATTCATCGTCCATTGTGCTATCAGTAATCACTGATTCCCATACTCCAATGCCTTGAGCCATTAAGAAATTTCTCATTCTTACCTTCCATAAATCAAAGTTTCCATTGAACAATGGAACCTTCCCAATTTGATTGTCTTCAATTTTCACAATTGAGGAAGAGACATCTTTAGGAGGATTGGAGGCTTTCTTCCTTGGCTTCGCCATTTGTGTTCATAGATCAACCTTCAAGCTGTTAGGCTTTGAGTGAAGGCACTGGTTCTGATACCAATTGTTGGAAATACTGAGAGGGGGGGCGAATCAGTATTCCTTTCCAATTGTTACTTTTACCAGTTAGAACACTTATATTTAGAACACAAAATGAACAACAATAAGAATAAATGCTTTTATTAATTTCTTCAATAAATCAAGTACAATATATGTAGGGCTCCAACCGTAGATGAAGACACCAATCTTCAATCTCCCAGGCTCTAACCTGTATTTGCCAAGCACCAACTTGGACTTCCAAGGCTCCAACCTTGTCAATTTTGAGGCACCAACCCTATATCTGGTTCAGGCTCCGACCTGGTTTCGTGAGGACTCCTATCCTCTAGTGCTCCAACCTTATCCTCCAAGGCACCAACCTTGTCTTTTCGAGGCTCCAACCTCTTGGGCTCCAACCCTTAGCTTTACTTCGTCAAGATATATTTGGTTATACTTCACGACTCTCAATGTCTTCTTCATTGAGCCTTGTCAATCTTCAACTATCCCTTCACGTAGTCTCCACGTCACATCATCAATGACAACCTTGTTCTTCACATGAAGGTGTCACCACTGCTCTTCATGTCACCCAACCAAAATTCTTTAATGTCACTCCATGAGGACTTTCAACAATGCACCATGCTTTCCAAGGATGCCTCCCAGATCTGCTTTAAGATGTTTGTACCAAGTCTTCAAGATGCCTCCAAGTAGCTTTTGCAAATAGATCTTCAATAATGCCTTCCCAAGATGTCTTCACAATAACTTCAACAAGCTTCTTGATGCTGGCTTCAAAGGATGTTCTCCTATACTCCTTTAAAAGTCTTCACTTTAACAAGGCTACTTCAACATGTATCTTGTTTGTCCTTCAATACTCCTTTAAGATCACTTTAAGGTCTAATCAAGGTTTCTTCAATAAGATGCTATGGTAGGTTCACTCTTTAATGGAATGAGAATTCTGAACATGCTGTGTGTTAAGATTTTCAAACCCACTTGGTCTTCATTGTTCGTAGGGATCATTTACTCAAATGTGTTTGAAGTTGTCACCATTGTATCTTAGTTCAGGAAATTTCAATGAGCATTGTTTCCATGTCGAACTTCTGGTCAGAGAGTTAGATGGATCAAGAAATGTGTGCTCAAAGAAGTGCCAGAAATCTCCAAGCCATAGGAACAGTCATGGCTGGATAAAAATTGGATCAGCATTAGACTATTCCATAGCAATACAATACTTCAAGATACCTTCCACAATCCTCAAAGATGAAATGTAAGAGATTCGATCTGCTTGATATGCTTATTCAAAACGCTTGCCTTGCAATCAGTTTATGGTCTAGTCTTCGATGTGCACCAAATTTAGTCTTCAAAGCTTAGGTTCTCAATTTCTGCAAAAAACTTCGGTCTGCTACAGGTGCCACAAAATTTCGATCACAGGTTGAAAAACAAACTTCTGGAAAATATGCTTTCTATAGGTCCGAGTTTCCTCAAATCGTTCCTCCTTCACCCTGTAATGTATTTTCCTTGTCTAAACTAAGGAGAATAGTCCACGTCTTGCTCTTTTCAACGATAAAGGTATTTGAGATATCTTGCAGATTTGCTTCTTTTTTTTATTTTTAAAAACTCTGTTTTGACCAAGACTTGTATTTTCCACGATCTGTCATTTTTTATTATACTCTGAAATTCAAATCCATGCATTTAGCCGAAGTTTGATGGTTTATTTATAGTTGATCGTGTGCATATGAGTGGACATGTTTGGAGGACAAGCCGACCAGAAAAGCTGACAATTGTTTTGGTGAAGTCGATGTTCAATGTAATGCAGCATCCAACGTGTAATATATTTCAAGGTCTTTACGCCTAGCATCAAGATACTTTTTTTTATCATATATTAATGTTTGGTATTTAATTCAAATGTATGTAATATAATAATATAATTTTTCAATTTATTTTGACTGTATATTAATGTATATTTATATAGTTGTTATATGCATATGTATTTAGAGCTAAGGGTTGGCAATGTATTTAGGTTTTGGGTTTCATGATCATATAGCTAGGGTTTCATCAATTTCATCAATGCTAGGATCAATGTTGTAGGAAACGTCCCCCCTCGGATGAAAAGCCTGATTTGCGATCCGTACGGATTTGTGGGGGATCCGCCCCCCGAAACGCGTTTCGGAAAAACCGAAATGCGGATTGGGTTGAAAAATGCGGTTCTTGCCATTTCGAAACCTTATGGCAAAAGCGAAACGCGTTTTGGTTTTTTCGGATCTGCGTTTCGGTTTTTTGGATTCGTGTTTTGGTTTTTTGGAAACACGTTTCGGTTTTTTCCGAAACACGTTTCGTATGGAGATAATTGAACAACCATATGCTTAGCACTGGACCATTTGGGAGCATGCATGCAATTAGCGATTCCAGGATGATGATGATCGAGTTGAGATGCCACGCCCATCTGGTCCCTTGGTTCCTAGGTTCCATGGTTCAACACCAACAGTAGGGCGTTCGTCTTCATCAAGTTTCAGTGCTTCCACAGGGACCATCTTCTTCATTGCCACCACATGGAGGCCCGCTGCCACGTTCTCTTCGTGGTGGAAGGAGGAGAGATTAATAGATATATTCAGTGATTCACAATTTACTACTTTTGTCATAGATTAATCATTAGACTTGTAGGCTTGTGAATTTGAACCTTTTTGTCTTGGCGGTGACCAAATGACCTATTTAACATTATTATTTGAATTTTGGACATGACAAATGTTGACAGTTGCTCACTTGCTAGATAAATCAAAATATGCTCTATGTTTTATGTTTTATAGTATGCTTAAATGTTTTATGTTTTATAATATGCTTAAAAATTTAATGCATGTTTGTAATTGCTAGAATAAGATGGTTGATGCTAGAATAATTAATCATTGATGTACATACTAGTAACTACAATGGAATCATGGATGCCATATCTATCTTGATTTATGCAAAAATATGCATGTTTTCATGTCTTCTACAACTAATTTGGTATTTGGGATGTTTATTTTGAATATAAATGCAATATATATATATATATATATATATATAGCAGGCGCTTCTACAGACGCTTTGCTTCCTAGATTTTTGGAAAATGACGCTTCCATGTCCCTGCTTCCAAAAAACATCCCCGTTTCGTCCCCGCTTCGTGCAACATTGGTCAGGATTTCATGTATTTAGGATCTAGGTTTTGCTCACCTAGGGTTCACACAACATCTAGGGTTAGGGTTTGCTTCTAGGGTAGATTAACAAGCAATGGTATATTAGTCTAGGGTCTTCAAGTAATCAAGGTTTAGCCATTTTCAACAATGCCATATTGACATCAATGACAACCTTGACAAACATATCTATGTGATGCACCCTCCACCCACCCTAATTTAAAAATGGTGCCCTTGCAACCGCGACATCCACACCCACGCCTGTCACCACACCTGCACCCACAGTCAGACCTGTTCCCACACCCGAACCCACATGCCCTGGCTATTTAGCTTTCATTTAATACCACCCCTTCACCATAAAGCACAAGGAAGAATACCACAACTTATTACCTTTGAACACCTTACTGGAGATGGCAAGATACATGGTTTATGCACAAAAGATTGAACTTCTCCTTCTCTAGCAGGTTTTCCATAGTGAGGACATATCCCTGATCAAGAAAATATTATCAAAATCCTGTCTATAGGATCAAACAATTGAAAACTGTATTGAAATGCCATGATTACCAATTTAGTCCAGGATGCCCCATTCCATAGTTAGGTTGTGTTCCAAGAGGTCAAATCCACTAATTTCTCCTTTTCCTACAGGTAAGTTGGTCTTGTATGTATGCTGCGGGGGGTTCTATGTAGATTGCTGAATTCTGTGGGAAACAGTAAGAAGAATGAGTGCGTAACACTATGGAAAATCTTCTCACTAACCTAGTTTTGTGCTCTAGTTAGGTGTTGTGGTGTTGCCTCTCATTTTTAAAATCCTGACAGAACACTGATTGAAAACCAAAAAAAAAAGCAAGACATGAGGACTGCTACATAAAATAAGCAAGTCATTGCTCATAAAGTCCATTAACTCCTTTGAGACACAATATATACAAAAATTGGAAACGACTGTGGAATGGGGAGAAAGAAATCTGCAGTATCATAGGGAGTCCTTTGCAATGTGTATGTGTTTAGCTAGCTCCCTTACTTGGGGAACACTTCCAGCCAATCTGCTGTCCACTTTTAACACATTCTTTAAAATCCGGTAGGATTTTGTGATAACCTAGCACTTGTATGGTTAGAAAAGGATATTTATGATTGGTTTTCTATGGACAGATACTTGGGTTTAACATCTCCCTCTTTATGGATTGCTTATTACCTCAATGAGATCTGCTTCTATAGCAAGCTGAGCTAATTCTCTCGTTGTTTCTTCTATGGGTTCACTGGTCCACTCCAAGAGATATTCCATTATCTCTCTGATTTTTAGATTTTTATCCTTTATTTCAAGTTTCTTACTATCTTTTGGATCTCCCACTCCATCTTTTGCAACCCACATAGTTAGGCAAAACATTATCAAAGCAGGATAATGCTTTCCCAATAGTAGGTGATTATCACACAAAAGCAATGTCATTTATATTTTCTATAGATGCAAATGGTCCACATTGCCTTTGTTGTGCATCTTCATATAAAGGGGCTTGTAATGATTGGCCTGTAGGAAGACATTAGAGTGCAGTGTTGGTCCGATATAGTTTTCTTATGTATTGCATGGTTTTCCATGTTCTTTATGCAATCGTGTATTTTTTCCAACATTTTTAACAACACTTACATATTTTCAAATATAGGAGATTTGAGTTGATTCGAATGCCTTGTTTCATGAGGTTTGGGTGGCCCACAAGAGTAGACGAGTTGGTGGGTGCAAAGTTGTGGGATTAAAGGCACATGCACCAAAAGCTGTGGATTGGTATAAGTTTTGTTATAAGAAAATTGCGAGCACTACAAGGTTTGGGTGTGGGCTTCTGAAAACCTTGTAAGGAAAGTTTTAGATTGTTTTAAGCTGTGATATAAGATCTTGTGGGGATCATAAGCTTAGTTTATATTTCTATGAAAGTCTCACAAGGAAAATTGTAGATTGGAATACGTTACAATACAAGAAAGTTGCAAGAATCCTATGATTAGATTGCATGCTAGTGGAAGGCCAACAATGTTATGACATCAGCCAATAGAGATGTGGAGGGTAAACCTTTACCACTAGGTTAGGTTGCCAACATGATAGGCTATAGAAGTTGTGGAAGAGCACAAACTCCAAGTTTGTTAGGCAATAGAAGATCACAACCCAAAGTTTGGAAAGGCGTAGAGGTTGTGAGGCTAACCATGAAAGTTGAGTAGTCATGATGTAACTATGTGGCAAGCAATTGGATTGGTAGATGTATGGCCTTCTAGTTGCTAAGGTTGTCGGGATTTTAGTTCTCCAATAGAAATGTTTGTATAAATCTATCCAATTAAGTAATATAGGGGAGGAAAAAGGAGAACAAATGTAAAAGCTATGGTTTTCTAGAATATGAGATTTGGAATAATTAATGTTCTTATGACATTCCTTGTGTAAAATCTTGAGTATATGTGTTGTATTGCTATTTGATCTAGGAAGAACAAAGAATAGAGTAAGTCTCAAGACCACAACATGATATTGTGTTGATGAGGAATGTTAGTTTTCCTGAGTATGGTCACATAGAAGAAAGTACCACATTGCTTTGAAAATGTGGATGTGCACAACAAAGTCTTGGCGCAAGTTGCAGAACACAGTTCATCAATTTGTTCTGGAGAACTAGAGCGATAGTGCTATGACATAGCTCATTTCTAGTTGCACTACCTTGCATTGTGATATATTTGCACTAACATGTAGGTCATGCACATATTGTGCTAGTGCAATTACAAGAGTTGCGCACCATGACAATGCAGAAGCTCAATTAGACTTATTATTCCTCACATCTAGGAGTAATTAGAGGATATTTTTTCTCCTATCATCTTGATCATAGATAGTAATTCCACGATTAACACCCATGTTTCTCCATAGATGATTGCCTATAGATGCTTCCCACACCATTCTTAGCCCACTTATTTGATTATTGTGGTGCCTAACATACATGAGGTACATTTGTTCATTGAGTGTTAATGGCATATGTGTTGGCATAAAAGTAGTGATTATGGGTTGTGTGAAATTTTCCTTGAAATGCAACAATTGGAATTAATTCTTCTAACTAATTAAATTATGCAGTTTATTTTGTTACGATAAAATAACGAATTGATCACACTGCAATTTCTTCATAATAAAAACGTTGTGGAAAATAAAATGCTAGAAACTGAGAAATATAGAGCACACACAAAAATATGAATTCATCAAATTGTGTTGGAGAACTAGAGTGATAGTGCTATGACATAGCTTATTTCTAGTTGCACTACCTTGCATTGTGATATATTTGCACTAACATGTAGGTCATGCACGTATTGTGCTAGTGCAATCGCGAGAGTTGCACACCATGACATGACAGTGCAGAAGCCCAATTAGATTTATTATTCCTCACATCTAGGAGTAACTAGAGGAGAGTTTTTCTTCTATCATCTTGATCATAGATAATAATTCCACGATTGACACCCATGTTTCTACATAGATGATTGCCTATAGATGCTTCCCACACCATTCTTAGCCCACTCATTTGATTATTGTGGTGCCTAACACACATGGGGTACATTTCTTCATTGAGTGTTAATGGTATATGTGTTGGCATAAAATTAGTGATTGTGGGTTGTGTGAAATTTTCCTTGAAATGCAACAATTGGAATTACTTCTTCTAATTAATTAAATTATGCAGTTTATTTTGTTACAACAAAATAACGAATTAATCACACTGCAGATTCTTCACAATAAAAACGTTGTGGAAAATAAAATGCTAGAAACTGAGAAATATAGAACACACACAAAAATACGACACTGTTATTTTTGGACAATTGTCCCTAGAAAAATCCAATGTGGAAAAACTAGTGCAATAGATGAGGGTTTTATTATTATGCAACAGTGAAATCTGAGTACTATTTGGATGCTCAGAACTGGCAATCCTTTCCAAGATAATCTGGCCACAAAATTTAGTGAGACAATCTTGCCTCACCCGACACTGATCCAACTCCAAATCTGGCACAAATTGGGCTGCTTGAAACCCCTGCGTCAACCTCTGAGCAAATTTTGCGCAGTCCCTCACACACACTGCCTGGAAGCTGCTTTGATCAAGCCGTCCAACCCAACTCAGCCTCTGAGAATGACTCGCTAGCCCCTTCGAAATTTCTCTCGGCCTCCAACAACTGAATCGACCCTCACTCCAGTTGAATTGAACTCCTCCTTTGAATCTACCTGCACAGTCCTTGCGCAACCTCACTGAGGAAAACTTGAGCCTCTTGTAACTGACTCTCTAGAATTGGAATCTCCTCCAGAATCACTGTCTCTACCCCTCACTAGCTCTGCTTCCCCCTTGGTTTGAACTTTGCTTCCCTGCTCAGTTACTGCTGCTGGATAGTTTGATCTACCAAGGAAGCCTCACTGAGGAAAACTCAGCCCTCCTGTAACTAACTCTCCAGAACTGAAATCTCCTCCAGAGTCACTGTCTCTACCCTTCACTAACTCTGCTCCCCCCCTGGTTCGAACTTCGCTTCCCTGTTAAGTTACTATTGCTTGATAGCTCGATCTGTCAAGGAAAATTGATCTCTTGTGTGTCTAGCTCCAACCCCATCGACCTTCTCTTATAATCTCTCGTTGGCTCACCAACGACCATGATCAAATCTTCATCAACGACTAAGATCATCTTTGAGTCGATCCATGTGAGTTTCTAGAGAAATCTCACCTTTTTCAATTAATTCCTGTTAATTAATCACTTTTCCTAAGTTAGACTTAGGAAATATTTAATTATTGACTAATTTACTTAATTGAGCCATCTGTAGGTGTTTTTTACTGAAACTTTTTCTGGGTTCTGGATTTTAGTGTTTCTAAGCCTCTCTGACCAAAGTCGAGACTAGAACACTTGTCTGATGCTACCCAACCATAAAAAACTAACTCTCCCTCTTAGCGAGGAAGGCATTCTAGGCGATCTCATAACATCCTCCCATACATGTTGCTGATGTCCCATACATGTTGCTGATCTCTGACAATTGTGACAACCTGCCACTGCCCACCAAGCCACTGCGCAACTTTGATTCATCTACTACTTTGAGTTGAACCAATACTGCATTTACACTGCTTCTAACACTACACTGTACCATTTGTACTGTTGCCAACTCTAATTTGCATTGCAACTAATCTCATGCTGCTGTTGCTGCTGCAATTACTGCGACTGAGAATCAAACCTCTGAATCAACTGTATCTATGGACTGCAACTGTCTCTTGAGTCACTGACTGCTTACTAAGCTTTGCACTGTCCACTGAATCTATTTGCGCTTCAACTGCACTGTGCTCCTCAACATTTCACTGCAACTAGTACTGTAACTGTCCCTCAAGAACTGACTGCCCCATCTAACACTGATCCATTTGCTATTGAATACTGTGGGCCCCTATAGCAAGGGTAATGATCCAAGAGGAAACACCTGTTCGATGCTCACCTCGATGGGCCTTGCTTGAACCTCTGCAACTCTGGGAACTATATCTCGATATCGCCTCACTTCTCTCCTGGAGGTATAGCTATGTATAATGCGAAACCTTCCTCCAACCTGGAGGACAATTGATTGATCTCTGCAGAAGCTGCTTCCTGCTACTGCTTCTCCTTCTTGTCCTTCTTTCTCTAAGGACACTAGGTACTGTAGTGACCAAACTCACCACACCCGAAGCATTTGATCTTCGACATATCCTTCTTATTATTTTCTCCTCCCTATGAGCCTTGTCCCTTACTGAGACCTTTCTTTGCGTTCCCCTTCGATGTAAGGGCTACATTCTCCTCCTCCTTCACACACTTCGATCCTCTACTACTGCTGCCACTGATGTTGCTCTTAACTAGAGCAAGTCTCATTTCTTCCTGTGTGAAATCAACCCATAATCGATTCCAACCAGACATCTAATCTCGTCTAGTAATACCTTGGATGAAAGTTGCCCATTCCGGTGAGAATCCATTAATGGCTATACACACTAGCTCACCGTCTTGAGGTGATGCTCCAACTTCTCTAAGCTCATCTAAGATATTCTGAATTCTATTGAGATAGGGAGTCACCCCTTCACCCTTCTACATCATGGTGGTCCTCAACTTCTCCTGTAGATACATCTTTCGGTTCTCGGAAGGGTTCTGATATAGCGTGGCAATAACATCCCACATTTCTTTGGTTTTATTCTTGCCAGCTAAATGTGAGACACTATGATCTCAAACACCATCGAGAATCAACTGCTTCGCCTTGGCCATCTCCTTTCTGTAATTCTCTAGCTACTGCTGGTTTGTATCTATGACTATATGTTAAATTTGGCAACTAGGGCCAAACTCCACCTTGGACAACTCATATGATGGAGATGATATTTTTGTTGGATTCCTCTTTCTGAGGGGTGTAGGATTGATCTAAAGATCATCTCATTCTGACATGTATAAATGGAATTATGAATTTATTTCTCTTATGGTCAAATTGTCAAGGTCGGCCAACAATCTAATGTAGGCTTAGAAGCCCAAAAGTCATGTCTCTTCACCCTCAACGTTGCATATAAATAGGAGCATCTACCTCATTTGGACATTCATCATCTCACACATATCTCTCTCTCTCCTCATCTGATTGGGATGTACGAATTGCAGGGCAACCTTCTTCTCCTCCACACGTGCGAAAGTTTGACTAGGGTTTTCTGATTTCTGCGTTGACCAAGTTGTTGTATGTTTGACTAGCATTGACAGGGCAACGTTTGATCTTGTTTGATTGTGATTTTTGTGGGATTATCTTTGTTTAGGTAGGCAGTTCTTTGGCACATAAACCAAGATTTTTCTGCTGTTTGACCAACATTGACCGCAACAAGTTTGACCGATTTCTTTAGGGCTGTTTTGGGCTGATTTGGACTGTTTTTGGAGGCTGAATTGATTGGGTTTGACCGAGTTGATTTGGAGGAATAATTTTGCTGATTTGACCAACATTGACTTTCTGGTTACGCATCTTGTTGACTGCAGTTTGACTGGACAGATTTGGCTGTGTTTGGGCAAGTGAGTTTTGTATATTGTACTCTCTGCTGAACTTTTGAAGAATAATAAGAAGACTTGATTAAAGGGTTTCCCCACATTGGGGTTTTTCCTTGGCATCCGCCAAATATTGTGTCCTCTTGCCTTGGCTTGTCTTCTGCTTTTTATTTATGTTCTATCTGCATTTACTATCATGTTAATGTGATTGCTAGTCTGGAAATTGATATTGGGCTAATAAGAAAAATGAAGTAAATTGCTCTTAAGCATAGAACATACCATTGTTATCTAAAATTAACATGGTATCGAAGCTGAGGTGAAGACAAAGCCCAAGCAAGAGTGAAAAGAGAAATCACTGAGAAGAGCTATCACTGAGACTTGTTGGACAAGGAAAAGATTCAATGGCCTCCACATCTTACTTCAAACCTGATGACAAGCTCAATGATAAGTCTGATTATCATGCATCGAAGATGTCTCTTGATTTGACTTTGGAAGAGCAGGATGTTATGGACTATGTGCAGGGAAAGTTTACTGGACCTCCTTCAAATGCACTAGCTGCTGCTAAGACAAAGTACAAGAAAGGTGAAGTCAAAGCTAAGAAGATCATCAGAGATTCTGTTAACAAGCATTTGGTTGCATACATCTCTGATTTGAACACATCTAAGGAGATGTATGACAGGTCGGTTGGCATGTTCAAGGTTAGCAATGCAAACCAAGTCCTCTTTCTAAAAAACAAGTTGAAGGATATAAAGAAGGGAAGAGGTGAAGATATCCAATCCTATTTCATGAGGATTATCGAGATAAAAAACGATCTTCTTTCAATTGGAGAAGTTATTGCTAATAGGGAGATCACTCTCATTACCCTTGGAGGTCTCCCTTGTGAATGGCATGTGTTCAACACTACTATCCTCAACAATGACAGGATTCCAGGTTTTGATGAATTGTTGACTAGATGTACTCAAGGAAAAACAAAGATGATGGACAGAGACATGCCTTCAAATAGGAATGAACCTACTGCATTCTCCGCTCATGCTAAAAGGAAGAACAATGCAGGTTCAAAGAAGCAATGTCAAGGAAGACCGGGATTCAAAGATGGAAGGAAGGGAAGATGCTTTATTTGTAACAGATTTGGCCATTATGCTAGGGAGTGTCCTAATAGAAGGGATACACCTCATGATGATGACAACAACAACCATAACATTTTTAGGGGCAACAACAATCAAAGGAATGGCAGATTCAACAACAAAGGAAAAAGGAATGCTCTCGTTACACAACATGGAAATGGTCGACCTCCCAAAAGATCAAGAAACTCTAGGTATGATGAATCTAATGTTGTAGATAACAAGCAAAAATAATTTTATCTTATATCTGCGCTCTCTACTGCCTCTCCTCTGCATACCTTGGGAAATTGGTTGATTGATAGTGGTGCCTCAATGCATTTTACTGGGTATAAGGAAGCTCTTTCAAATCTGATAGAAAAAGATACAAATTTGGAAATCATTCTTGGAGACAATGCCACCTATCCCATGAAGGGAGTTGGGAATGTTACTCTTCAATTAAATCAAGGTAGCACCATTCATCTACAAGAAGTACTCTATGTACCTGATCTAAAGAAGAACTTGGTATCCATCTCGGCAATGGAGGACAAAGGATAGAAGGTGGCATTCATCGATGTAAACGTACGTGTTTGGAAAAGAGATTTCAAAGAAGCATTTACTCTTGGATTCAAGGTCGATAACCTATATCAAGTTGGAGGAATCCCATTAGGAGCTATGTCTTGCGACACATCTCTTCAATCCGAATTATGGCACCAGAGGTTTGCTCATCTACATTATAAAGCTCTACCCGATGCAAGGAAGATGGTGACAGGTATGCCTGAATTTAAAGTAGAACATGAAGGTGTTTGTTAGGGATGTGCCGAAGGTAAACATACAAGGGGACCATTCCCCTCAAGTGATAGCAAGACTATCGAGATTTTGCAATTGGTTCATTCTGATCTATCTGGTATGTTGCCTATGACATCTTTGGGAGGATATTTATATTATGCTATCTTTGTGGATGACTTCTCTTGTAAAACTTGGATTTATGTCTTGAAGAAAAAGGATGAAGTGTTCACATGGTTTCGTTCTTTTACAACCTTGGTCAAAAATCAAACAGGGAAGAAGATCAAAATATTGAGGATCGATAATGGAACCGAATATGAATCAAATGAGTTCAATGACTATTGTATAGAAGCTAGCATTAAGAGGGAGACTACCACCGCATATACTTCTGGGCAGAATGGTGTTGCCGAAAGGAAAAATTGTTCCATTATAGAAGCCACTCGTGCCATGCTTCATGATCAAAGCCTTCCAAAGTTCCTATGGGCAGAAGCTGTCAACGCTGTTGTGTATGTTCAAAATAGATGTCTTCATCAAGTGTTGGACTCCAAAATCCCTGAAGAAGTTTTCATAGGTAAGAAACCTGATGTTTCTCGCTTTAGAATTTTTGGTAGCCTCGAGTATTTTCATGTGCAGAAAGAAAAGAGAAGCAAATTGGATGCATCTGGGATGAAAGGAACATTTGTGGGATATAATGAAACTTCCAAGTTATATAGAATCTATGTGCCTGGTCAAAGAGAAGTGGAGATAAGTCACGATGTCACCTTCGATGAAGATGTTGCCCTGGGGAAGATTAGTAACCTTCCTATTCCAAGGAAGGACAAAGAAGCAGATATAGGAAAGCAAGGAGAACCGCAAGATGAGCTGATGCTCAATGCTGAAGGATCAATGGATCCCATTGATCCACCTCCTCATGAGCCCTCCTCCTCAAAAAGGAGAGCCTCATGGCTTAGGGAAACTCTTAAAGATGCCAAGAATCATATTGCTCCAAGGGAAACTTTTTGTGAAAGTAAGAAGCCAAAGTACCAAGGGTACTTAGTTGCCATGAGCACTATTGTTCAAAATAAGCCTTGCACATTCGAAGAAGCTGTGAAGCACCAAGTTTGGAAGGATGTTATGAACGAAAAGTATGAGTCGATTATGAAGAATGATGTTTGGGATGTGGTCCCTAGACCCAAGGACAAATCCGTTGTCACCTCGAAATGGCTCTACAAGATCAAGCATGGAGTTGATGGAAGTGCTAAAAAGTTCAAGGCCAGGTTTGTTGCTCGAGGCTTCTCTCAAAAGAAAGTCGTGGACTACGATGAGTTATTTGCACCAGTTGCCCGATATACCACCATCCGTTCGATTATAGCCCTTGCTACCTCACAAGGATGGAACCTACACCAGATGGATGTCAAAACCACCTTCTTGCATGGTTCAATTAAAGAGGAAGTCTATCTAGAACAACTTGAGGGGTTTGAAGTTCAAGATTGTAAGAGACATGTATGTAGGTTAAAGAAAGCCCTCTATGGGTTGAAGCAAGCTGCTCGAGCTTGGTATGAGAGGATCGATAACTGACTGATGAAGTTGGATTTACAAGAAGTGAAGATGATCCGAACCTTTACTTTAAGATTGAGAATGACAGACCTGTCATCTTGGTACTTTATGTGGACTATCTCTTTCTGACAGGTGCAGACCCTCTCATTCATCAATGCAAGAGGGAGTTGGCTTTCGAGTTTGAGATGAAGGACCTAGGACTAATGCATTATTTCTTAGGGTTGGAGGTCTTGCAAAAGCTAGGTGAGATTTTCCTTTCTCAAGGAAAATACATTGTGAAGCTACTTGAAAGATTTGGGATGGTGGATTGCAAGTCCGTGACTACTTCGATGGAACTTAACTTCAAGAAGTTATGCAGAAGTGCTACTGGGCCCGATTTGGGAAATCCTTCTGAGTATCGTCAACTTGTGGGGGCCCTGATGTTCTTGTTGAACTCCTGTCCGGACATATGCTTTGTAGTGAATACATTGAAGTCAGTTTATGGTCGAGCCTCATCACATACATTGGATTGCTGCCAAGAATATTTTGAGATATCTTGGGGGCACAATCACCTATGGACTGAGATACGCTACCGGGAATGTGAGGCTCCAGGTTATTGATGTTGACTGGGTTGGCAGTGTGGTGGATCATAAGAGCACATCAGGATGTTGCTTTTCACTAGGTTTTGCTTCAATATCCTGGATGAGCAGGAAGCAAAAATCGGTTGCTTTGAGCATTGCAGAGGCCGAATATATTGCTGCTAGTATGGCCTCTTGTGAAGCTATTTGGTTGAGGAAGCTCTTTAGTGAACTTATATATGTGTTGGATACCACCATGATCTTCTGCGACAACCAAAGTGGGATTCGTCTTTCTGAGAATCCCATGTTTAATGACCACTCCTAGCATATTGATATAAGGTACCACTTTATTCGGGATATGGTACAACGGGGAGCAATAAGGCTCTGTCACATTGGGACTGATGATCAAATCGCAAATATTCTTACGAAGCCCCTGGGGAATGTCAAATTCTTAACCTTTCGTGAATGACTTGGAGTCATGGAGAGACCCTCTTATGAGGGTCTTGTTTGAGTTGGATATTTAGCTCTGGGAGCTTTGGGGGGCTTGGGGTACTTCTTGGAGCGATGAGAGACCATAGGGTAAGTGGTTCACCTTCCCTTAGTGGTGCGATGTGTACAGGGTGAGTGGTTCACCTTCTCTTATGGCATATGAGCAGGATGAGAGGTTCACCTTCTCCTATGGCATATGAGCAGGATGAGTGGTTCACTTTCTCCTACCGATACATCCTACCCATGTAGTCCGGGACTCATGGGAAGTACCTCTCATTCGGCTAATGAGTGGGGAAATGAGGATAGGGACCATAGTACTACCGATGGACGCATCGTGTACTACCGTACTCCCGATGCTAGGATGTTTGATATTGATCTGCGATTAATGAAGACTGACTTCGGGTTAGTGGAGAGTGGTATGATACACTATCGATTATTTATTCTTCATTATTTCTTCATAGTTCAGCAGTGCAGGGATGATAGGGATGGTATAAATTGTTAGATGGTTTGGCAGGTGGAGTTCTCCCTAGTTGAGAGGGAGTGTTAAATTTGGCAACTAGGGCCAAACACCACCTTGGACAGCTCATATGATTGAGATGATATTTTTGTTGGATTCCTCTTTCTGAGAGGTGTAGGGTTGATCTAAAGATCATTTCATTCGGACATGTATAAATGGAATTATGAATTTTTTTCTTCTATGGTCAAATTGTCAAGGTCGGCCAACAATCTAATGTAGGCTCAGAAGCCCAAAAGTCACGTCTCTTCACCCTCAAAGTTGCATATAAATAGAAGGAGCATTTACCTCATTTGGACATTCATCATCTCACACGTATCTCTCTCTCTCCTCATCTGATTGGGTCATATGAATTGCAGGGCAGCCTTCTTCTCCTCCACACATGTGAAAGTTTGACTAGGGTTTTCTGATTTTTGTGTTGACCAAGTTGTAGTAGGTTTGACCAACATTGATCGAGCAACGTTTGACCTTGTTTGATTGCGATTTTTGTGGGATTATCTTTGTTTGGGCAGGTTGCATTCTTTGGCACAGAAATTGAGATTTTCTATGTTGTTTGACCAATATTGACCACAACAAGTTTGACCATAGGTTTGACTGTGCGTTGACCAAGTTTGACCAATTTCTTCACGATTGTTTTGGGGGCCGAATTGACTAGGTTTGACTGAGTTGATTTGGAGGAATAATTCTGCTGATTTAACTAGTGTTGACTTTCTGGTTAGGGCATCCAGTTGACTACAGTTTGACTGTGTTTGGGCAAGTGAATTTTGTATATTGTACTTTCTCTCTATGCTGAAATTTTAAAGAATAATAAGAAGACTTGATCAGAGGGTTCCCCACATTGGGGTTTTTCCCTGGCATCCGCCAAAATTGTGTCCTCTTGTATTGGCTTGTCTTCTGTTTTTTATTTATGTTCTATTTGCATTTACTATCATGTTAATGCGATTGCTAATCTGGAAATTGATATTGGGCTAATGTTAAATTGGCAACTAGGGCCAAACTCCATTTGTTATCTTATTTATGGCAGTGATATTTTTTCTTGGATCCCTCTCATCGAGAGTGTAGGATCGATGTAAGATATTGTTTCCGATAAGTATTCATGGGTTATGAATATTGTGTTATAAGACAATTCGTCAAGGTCGGCCAACAACCAAATAAACCCCACATGTGCTCAACGTTTTAGTATAAAAGGAGATGACTTGAGAGTCATTTCACAGACACTTCTATCTTGATTTCTCT
Organism: Pinus taeda; assembly: GCA_000404065.3. Taxonomy (NCBI): domain Eukaryota; kingdom Viridiplantae; phylum Streptophyta; class Pinopsida; order Pinales; family Pinaceae; genus Pinus; species Pinus taeda. The sequence continues at coordinate 185,782 of APFE031503602.1, read as the reverse complement.
CCACTTGTCTTGGGTTTTGGTGGAAGAGAAATCTAGGAGAGGAGGCCCTAGACGTTGGAGGAAGAGAGGCTGCCCTAGACGCAGATGGAAGGTTGCCCTAGTCATACATGGAACTCTGCGCTAAACGCAGATGGAAGGCTGCTTTAGACACACATGGAAGGCTGCCCTAGACGCAGATGGAAGGCTGCCTTAGATACACATGGAACGTTGCCCTAGACGTAGATAGAAGGCTGCCCTAACGTAGACCTAAAGCAGCCCTAACGTTGGATGCCCTAATGCAATCCTAAGGTCTGAAATATAGTGCGAATTTGGAGCAAGGAAGGCTGAGGAAGGTTTGAGTTTGTGGACTGTTTTGGGTGCGAATTTTAGAGAAGAAGAGCTGCGGCTCTTAGTCATTGCATGAGGCAAGAAGGATGGCTTGAGGTGACACATTGGAGCAGTGTTACCGTGCAAATCAGGCCGCAAACTAGTGGTGAGTTTTATGATTGTTTTATGCATGATATTGGGGTGTATATCTCTGTTTATAGGGACGCAGTAAGGGACTATTAGAGCAGCTGTTGGGAGAGAAAGGACCTCATAACTAGGCTGCAGTCATCTCTAAGGACAACGAGGCAAATAGGGGTATTCTCCTTGTACGTAAGGCTTGTTGGTGTGCCCTAACCAGTCAAGTACATGCACAAAACCCTAGTCAGAAATCAGCAGTAGCATGCAGCGAATTGAGGGTTGTTTGTGGACTGATAGTTAGATGCATGGGACAACAAGGCAACTAGTACAACATTGCTAATATATGGGACAACAAGGGACATAATGTTGTCAAGATATATGGGACAGCAAGGTACATAGTGCTGTCTATATATGGGACAACAAGGTACATAGTGCTGTCAAGATATATGGGACAGCAAGGTACATAGTGCTGTCAAGATATATGGGACATCAAGGTACAGAGTGCTGTCAAGATATATGGGACAACAAGGTACATAGTGTTGTATAGATACATGGGACAACTGTGACATGGCAGCAAAGGCACATGGACAACAGTAAGCATCGGGACAACATCAAGACATGGTGCTGCAATAGCAATTGGGACAACAGCGAGACATGATGCTGCAATAGCAATTGGGACAACAGTATGGTAAGCAAGGTGCAACAAGCACATGGTGGCAAAACAAGGTGCAACAATGGCACATGAGGGTACATGATGCAGTACAGTGATGGGTACTGTCATGATTGATGAAGCATGATAAGATACAACATTGTGATGATGGGTGCAGCACGGTGAGGTGCAACATGATGACGAGATGCAACACGATGATAGGTGAAGGAGTCACATTGGAGAATCAGTTGAAGCAACATGTCTTCAACTGATCTCATGTATCATCTTCTTAGAGATGATCTATGCTCTTATCTAGATAAGTCAAAGTGTTGACTTTTGTTGTAAATGTACTCTCTCTCTCTCTCCCTGTGGAACTATTGAAGAACATATAAGAAGACTTGATCAAGGGTTTCCCCACATTGGGGTTTGTCCCTGGCTAGTGCCACATCTTGTGTCCTCTTGTCTTGGCTTGTCTTCTGCAATTTATGTTTATGTTCTATCTGCAGTTTACTTTAATGCTGATGTGATTGCTAATCTGGAAAAGATATTGAGCTAACTGTGAAAATTGAAATAAATTGCTTGAAGCATAGAACATACCTAAGCTTAACAGTGAATAAGAAAAAATGAAGTAAATTGCTCTTAAGCATAGAACATACCATTGCTTTATAAAATTAACACTATAGCTCTCTCTGCTTACGTCTTTAGACCATGCTCATCTAGTGGGAAAGACATTCTAGCTTTCTAGATAATGTAGTTGGATGCACCTTCTAGCCTATCTTGATCTCGAAGTCTTGTTGAGACCATTTTCTGCAAAACTCACAATTGGGAATAAACATGACTCTCCTCCTCTCCTACTTGGCTACCCGCTCTGCAATTCACGCTCCTTTCTGGAATGCACTGTCCTGCCTACTGGTTTTGTCTCTACAACTGGAAATTTTGGATTTCCTTCAAGACTGAAACTGGAAACTCTCTGAGAAAAAAATCCCTCAGTTTTTGCAATATCTCTTCCACTCGACATTGATTCTGCTACTGCAAAACTATTACAAAAACAACTGCGCCTATATTTGTCCTGTGAATTCACTGATTTGTTTCATCGAAACTGCTTCCCGACTTCACCACTCCCTGCTAGCAGTGTTACTGGGCTCTACGAATTTTCCTGCCACTTGCACTGGAAAATAAACCCCTCTGCCCAACAATTCGAACTGCCTGGCTAGCTCTATGCAGACCTGGAGAAATTGTGGTGGTGCTCCCTTTGAACTGTGAATTTCTCCCTCTTCGTCTCTGAGCCACTTATCTGTCAATTTTGCTCTGATACCATGTGAAATTTTCCTTGAAATGCAACAACTGGAATTAATTCTTCTAACTAATTAAATTATGCAGTTTATTTTGTTACGACAAAATAATGAATTAATCACATTGTAATTTCTTCACACTAAAAACGTTGCGGAAAATAAAATGCTGGAAACTGAGAAATATAGAGCACACACAAAAACATGACACCATTATTTTTTGATAATTGTCCCCGAAAAAACCCAATGTGGGAAAACTGACATAGCAGATGAGGGTTTTAATATTTTATTATTACGCAATAGTGAAATTTTGAGTACAATCTGGATGCCCAAAACTGGCAATCCTCTACAAGATATTTTGGCCACAAAATTTAGTGAGACAAATCTTGTCTCACCTCACATTGATCTAGCTCCAAATCTGGCACAAACTATTTGTTCGAAACCCTTGCGTCAGCCTTTGCGTAGATGCTACGCAGTCCCTCACACACACTACCTGAAGCTGCTCTAATCAAGCCATCTAGCCCAACTCAACCTCTGAGAATGACTTGCTAGCCCCTCTGGAATTTCTCTCGGCCTCTAGCAAATGAATCGACCCTCATTCTAGCTGAATCGAACTTCTCCTCTAAAGCTGCCTGTGTAGCCTCACTAAGGAAAACTCGACCCTCTTGTAACTGACTCTTTAGAACTGGAATCTCCTCCGGAATCACTATCTCTACCCCTCACTGACTATGCTTTCCCTCTGGCTTGAACTTCTCTACCCAGCTCAGCTGTTGCTGTTGGATAGCTCGATCTGCCAAGGAAAATCGATCTATAGTGTGTTAAGTGTGTCTAGTTCCATCCCCGTCAACCTCCTCTTTTAACCTCTCATTAGCTCACCAACGACCATGATTAAATCCTCATCATCAACTAACATCATCTCTGAGTCGATCCATGTGAGTTTCTAGAGAAATCTTAGCCCAGTTGTAGTCATCTCAACAAATGTTGAAAACCTCCTCTTTACTTGTACTCAACTACTGCTCTTCTATTTGCACTTCCTTTTGGACTGAGAAGATCTTCTCACAACTACCGCTGATTTGCAAGGAAAAAAATAAAACTTCTTGAGACTAGAAGTTCCCTAAGAGAATTTTTCCCTCAGTGTGTGCTCTTCTTCCTTCCACCCAACGCTGGCTCTGTTCTAGCAAACTGCTGCAAAACCACTTCGTCTAGCTAGATCCACTCCACGAAAATATTGAGCTGCTCCCTTTGCCTTTGGAATCACTCGATTTGGAGAGATCGATTTTTTTTGCTCCTCAGAAAAAATGAATCTCCTCAAGTAACTCAACCTCTTGGCAGAGTGATTGCGCTGCCCCTGGGAATTTCGATCTGCTGCCCACACTGAACAACGGAATTCCTTCTCTCTTCGCCTCTGAGCTCTTCGGCTAATCAACTATGCTCCGATACCATGTGAAATTCCACAACTAGAATCCTATGGCAGCAACTAGAAATTATTCTCCTAATTGTTAATTTAATTTAACAACTTATTTACTTAAGCAAAGTCTTTCAGTAGAAATCACATAAGATAAATTTTCGGCCGACGAGTTTCGAACCAACAAGTGTGGTTCATCATTAGGACCAGATGAAGAGGCAGACCATGACAATTAAATATAGCCGTTACTTGAAATTATGTCTCTACATTACTCTCTAACCACACATAATTTCAAGTAACGACTATATTTAATTGCCATGGTCTGCCTCTTCATCTGGTCCTGATGATGAACCACACTTGTTGGTTTGAAACCCGTCGGCAAAAAATTTCTCTTATGTGATTTCTACTGAAAGACTTTGCTTAATTCATTATGGATTACAGAAGCCTGAATACAGAATTAATTTACTATTTGCTATACAAATAAAATTGCGGAAGAATAAATGCTGGAAGAAATGTTAGCACGCATAAAAATAACATAGTTAATTTTGGACAAAAGTCCCCGTAAAAACCCAACTTGGGAAAACCGATGCAACAACTGAGGGTTTTATTATTATGCTATAGTGAAATAATCCGAGTACAATTGGATGCTGAAATTGGCAATCCTACAGAGAAATATTGGCAAAAATTTGGAGAGGAATTTTCCTCACCCCATAGGCAATCTCCTGGCACAACTTGCCTTTAGAATTTCGGCCCTTTGAGCCTCTGCATTGCTCTGCGTAGCTGGCTGACGTCTTCCCTCGGACTGGACTCTGATGAAGTCGTTCTGCCTTCTGCTGACCAGAAAGACGCTTCTTCGGCACTCTGCGATTCCTTCCCGGCCTCTGGAACTGAAAATGTCAATCTCTCCCAGCAAATTGACTTTGCCTCTAGAGGCTACTGCGCTACTCTGCGTTAGCCTCTATGTGGCTCACTTGCCTCTCTGCAAATACACTCACCGGATTTGAAATCCTTCCTTCGGCTTCACTGTCTCTGCTCCTCTCTCACTGCTTCGATCTCACTAACTCTCTCTCTGGAAACTGATTGCTGCTACTTTGGAAATCGATCTGCTCATGAAATTGAACCTCTCAAGTGTATTCTTCATCACCACATCGACCTCCTCTTATAATCCTCTGTTGGAGCACCAACGACCAAGATTAAAACATAATTGATGGCTAGGATCATCTTCGAGTCGATTTGTGTGAGTTTCTAGATCATTCACGCCTTGACTTAATTAATATTGATTAATTACTCAGATTTCCTAAGTCTACAGTTTTCCTAAGTGTAGACTTAAGAAACATAAAAAATTGGTTAATAATCTAATTAAGTCACTTATAGGCGGCATTTCTAGAAACGATTTATGGGTTTTGGAGATCTTATGTATTCTAGCCTCTCCACAAAATTTCAAGGCTAGAACACATCCAATGCTACGCAAACAAACACTTATTGCAAATTGAAAATAGTTACACTTAAGTTTTCTAAAGCTATATTGCATTTTGCTTATGCCTAGTAGCCAATAATGGAATCACTTGGTCCTTTTTATAATTGCTCGAGATTTTCTAGAATTGGCAAAATAAGGGTTGTGCATAATACAATATAGTATAGCTTGTTATGCTTAGAAGCTTGAAGCAACTACAAATGTTTATAGTGAATTTAATATATATATATTATGTGTATGTATGTATGTATGTATGTATGTATGTAGTATGGGGACCCATCTCTCCCCCCCCAAAAAAAAAGAAAAAAGAAAAAAGGGAAAAAAACCACGTGCTTTATGATCCTGAGATTTGTGGACCCTTAGGAAGCGTCCCTAAACTGCTGTGGAATTCAATGGGGACTTAAGGATTTGTTGGTCTGTTAATTTGTGTAGCTTGGGAGGTCCTCTCACACCCTAGGGTATTGGGTTTGGGAGAAGTTTGACCCACATGGGCTTTGTGGGTAGTGTAATCAAGCAATGGGTTTTGCACCCACAATTGTGGGCGCAAAACCATGTGGAGATTTTGATGGTTTGATCATTGAGATCATGTGGGGCTCCCTTAAAGGGCTAAGGGGCACCTAAGACATCAATGACATAGCATTGGTTGAATGGTTTTTTTTTTGTCTTATGTTTTTATGGTGTTTAAACATTTTGTTTAGGCTGGCTTGACACATGTGGTGCGATCCTAGGTGGCTAATAAAACCCATCTAGAACACTATATAAAGAAGACAAGGAGTTCATTCTCACACATCACAAGTGCAATCACCAAGAGAAGAATTAGTTTGATCTGGCCGCAGACCTAGAGGAGCTGATCTAAACTAGAAAAAGGGACAAGTTGGGTGTCTTTTTCTTATGTTTTGTTGAAGTTGAGATTAGGGACTATTGAAATTCTGATGTTTTATGCTGTTACAATCACTTCAATCTAGAACTTCTGTATGCTGCAAAATAAGTTAAGTAATTGTAGATAGAACATAAATCATATAAACCATATGCACAATGGAAGACAACCAAGAACTCAATGAGACACAAAGAAGTTAGGTCAATGATCAGGGAAAAACCCACGAGGAGAAAACCTAATTAGATTCTTTTTCTATTAGAAATCAATTGTTCAACAAAGATACAAAGTACAATGAGAGAATGAAGAAGTTCACCCAAATCTGAAGAAGATCTCTTATAGCAGTAGCTGATGCAAACATTGAATCCCTTTGTCTCTCCAAGATTTGCTGTTGCTCTTCAAGACTCTCTCCCTCCCTCTCTCAATCTTCCTCTAGACTCTCCAATTCTCTCTTTCTCAAGTTCGAATTCTCCTTTCACAAGGATAAGTAAGTGTATCAAGTGAGGATGACAGGCACAAATATATAGGAAGAGCAAGGAGGTCGAATTCATGAGGTAGTAACTCCTATGCTTTGAGGAGTTACATATGCCAAAATAGGAGTGTAACTTATGCCATAAAGGAGAGGAGTGTAACTTATGCATTTAGGAGAGAAGTGTAACTTATGCATTAAAGAGGTGTAAGAGGAATCTTTTAATGACGAGTCATTAATGTGTGTAAGAGGTGTGTAAGAGCATTAAAGAGAGAAAGGAATGAATCCGTTGAGAGAGAGAGAAACATATGCATTAATTGAGGGCAGTTACATATGACATACTTGAGTCTCATGATCGAGAGACTTGAATTTCTTTTCAATAATACTATAATAATATCATAAAGAGGATAATAGTAGTAATAATAATAATATTGATGATTAAGTTAAAAATTAAACAATTGAGATTGATTGAGGACAAGTTAAGTGATTTTCCATTATATATATATAATTACGAATTGATGGAAGTTGATTTACTATTTCTGGAAAGTCATGGTAGCAAAGATAGACTTAACTTTCTATTTTTAGAAAGTCACTTTAGAAAGGTCAGAAATAAAATTTTATTCAAGGAAATTCATCCCATAGCTGCCAATTTTCAACAGGGACTGCTGGCCAAGTTCATAAGGCAGAATTCTGGGCATATGTTTGTGCAAACATCTCTGTGAGTCTGGCTGCATTGTTCTGTGTTTCTGAAGGAGGGTCGAGCCCCTGAAACAGCTGCTTGGAGAGGGCCGTGAGGCCTGTTTTGGAGGGCCGAGAGACCTGGTAAGTGGTTGGAGCAAGGCCACATTATTTAAGGGTGAAGCGCAGGGATAACAAGGGCTGGAAGGGAGGTTACACAGGTTTTAATGGAGTTGTACAGGCCTAGTTGTAGGGAAGACCTGTGGCTTGTACATGAGCCCTAAAAGAGGGCTGTATAACTCAGGAAATTGTGCTCAGAACCGTGTGCTTTCCAGGCTGTAGCAGACGTCTTGGAAGGGAAGTTGATTGGTCTTTCTGTGTTGATAAATGCAAGGTGATGGGAGGTCTGTTCATGGTGTGTTGAAAGTAGTTTGGAGAGCCCTAGTTCTGTTCTCCTTAGTGGTGTTAATGAGCAGTAAGTTACTAAGATGGCTGTGTATAGTGCCCTAAGGATTGAATTTTGAAGCAGTCAAGAGGACAGTCAAGTGGGTTAGTTATTGTGTCCTAATTTAGTCGGTTGTAGGTGGGCAAACTCAGTGATAAGAGGGCAGCTTGTTGAGCCCTAGTTCAGTGTTTTACAGTGGGTGAAATCAGTGATAAGAGGGCAGCCTTGAAGCCCTAAGTTTGGTCATCTTTGGAACAGCAGAGAGACTAGTAGAGGGCAGAAGTTGAAGACCTTGTGAGCGGTGTTCTTTGAAGAGGCAAAGCACTGCTAGAAGGCAGCCTATGTTCAGCCATCTTGGAGCAGCCAAGAATGATTAATAGAGGTATCTTGACGACTGAAGATACAAGCATTTCTGAATTTGCAGAAGATTTTTGAGCAGCAGGTACCTGCCATATGTGTTCAAGGTATGTGCACTGAAAGGACTATAATGCACACCTTCAGCAAGTCAGGTGTACTTTGTTCAGGGAAAGATTGGTGATTATAGTTGTTGATACCAAGCCCTAGTTTTCCTTGTATCAGGGCTGATTGTAAGGGCCATGATCCCTGGTACAGGAGCCCTAAGATTGCTGTAATATAACAAGTTGTGGGTTAAAATTTGTCTTGTGTACTAGTAAATTCACTGCTATATGTTATTCCGCTGTGCAAAGTTCTTATGTTGTGGCATTTGAGTGTGTTTGTGATCATGATCTTCGACTCAAACCTGATTCTTCAGTGCTGTGGAAAAATTAACATGGTTGCCCCCAAGACATTAAGTTCCAAGTAGATTTTAGGGATGTTCTGGGCATATTTCAGGATTTATAGGGTAAATTTCATGGGTAATCCAACATAGATCTTTGTTTTGACAATCATGGAGATTGATTATTGAACAATATGGTCATTTTTCCCATCCGTTATTTGTGTATAATGGGTTTCAATTTGGGTTTCTAGTGATTTAAAATTTAGATATTGTATTTTTACTATTTAGCGACAAAATTACAAGAAAACATGAAATGTAACTTTTCAAAAAGCTGATCCTTGTGGTTATTGCTCTTGTTCTTGTCAATTTTCGGGTCATCTTAGATTTCACATATTGTACATAGGTCATCTTAGCTTTTACATATTGTACATATGTTTCCAAGGGTCATTCAAGTCCAGTGCTTCCACCACCCCAACCTCAAGCATTGTGAAAGCAAACAGATAATAATGACTTGGGTTGGGTACTAAATGAGCGAATAAATTCCTATTCAATCACCTTTCTAATCTAAAATATGATTCTAATCTCTTTACAAGATAAAAGTATTTTTATCGTGGTTTTCAACATAATAGTAAAAGTCTGCAAAACCTTTTGAGAAGGGAATGTCTTTTACACTTTAACATAATTATCATTAATAAGAAATATGAGAAGTAAAAGCTACATTAGAGATAGTACTGTCTCATAGACCCTTAAAGGACCTTATTGGAAATTGAAAATAGTTACATTTAAGTTTCCTAAAGCCAAACTGTGTTTTGCTCATGTTTAGTGGCCAATAATGAAGTGTCACTCAATGCTTTCGTAAATTGCTTAAGGTTTTTCAGAATTGGCAAGTGTAGGGGTCGTGCATAATACTATATAGTATAGCTTGTTCTACTTACACGCATGAAGCAACTGCAAATTTTAATATTGAATTCTAAATTTTTAATTTTCTTTTTTGTATATATATATATATATAGTATGCTGTCCCCAACCTGTTATCCCCATAAATGTTTTGGTGTGCGCTTTAGCGATCCTGGGTACACGTCCCCCAATCCCCACTATTCTTTCATCTTGAAAACTAATGCAACTTATATATTATTGTTGTACCCAACTTGCTATCCCTTGAAGAATTTGGGAGTGCGCTCTAGCCGTCCTGGGGATGCATCACCCTGTTCCTGTCGTTCCCCCATCCTGAATATTAGTGCAACATAGCAATTCAGCCATTTAACAACATAGAAGATGTTAGGGTCCTATAAATATAGTGATCAAGGTATGATTATCTAGCTATTTATCCTAATGGGATGTTGGAAAATTATTTTTTCATTTTAGTTGTTTTAGCTTTTGAAAAGAAAGGAAAAGAAAAAAATAAGAAAAATAGAAAAAGAAAAAAGAAAAGCATAAAAAAATAAAGGGCAATAAAAGAAAAACAAAAGTAAAATCCCCAAAAGGAGCGTGCTAGTTTAAATGCCACCATAGTTTAATTATGTTAAAAGTTTGATTAATTATTAATAAACTTTGTTTAAAAGCTCAAAATAAGAATGGATGTGATTTTTTGTCGCTTCCAATAAAGCGTTTCCACCTTTGGAGGGCCGAGATCATCCCCGCTTGGATCAACGAGGGGGGACGATGTTCAGACACCCCCGAGCTTTTGGGACTTAACGAGGCTGGGGGTTCCGAAATGTGGTTTACAAGATGCTGCCTAAGGCGACGTGGCAGCACCACAACAAATTCAGGGGCCTCCTCCCTTTTATCACTTACTGCCTCTACCCCCCCGAAAACCACCGTCTGCTACCACCCGTGCTCATCTACTCCAGCATCCACGACACGCTTCCTGTCATCCTCCCAACCATCCATGTCACCTTATCATCCACGTCATACGACTGTTAGTTTTGTAAATCTCCCGCCAACAATCATATGGATGTTGGCCATTAAATTCTTCCCCCAACGTATAATTCCATTAATGATACGCTCCAAAACGGTAATATTCCTGTTAATCACCCCTCCCTTTCTCGCTTTAAAATCCCTTATCACCTTGCATTATCTCCTTTTGCCATTTGTTTGATCCATGTGTGTTAAGGCTGAAGGTTTCCAAGCCCACCAATGCCTTCTGCTATAGTGTTCCTCTCCTGTAACTAGTCAATTGCAGCGTAGTAATATTATTTTCCCGAGCCTCCATTACAGTGCAAAATGTCTTCTCATAAAGGAAAAGGAAAAATGGTTGTCAAGAGCCCTGTTTTACCTCCTGTCCATAATTTAGATGAATTCCCTTTGGTCGACACACAGTACAAGATAGAAAAAACCTAGTGTGAGTTCGATTTATATGAGCTTCGTAACTGGGCAAATAAAAAATATTTGGACAATAGCGATGAATTGAGTATCTGAGAGTCATTCTTGCCTCAGTTTATTTTTCCCCAGGCTCATGCTTTGCAGGAATTCGTTACATGGTGTCATCTTAGGTATCTCCCTAGCCAGCAAGCTGTAATAGCTAGAATAATGAAATTCTATTCTCAATAGCACCAAAAGCCATTTGCCAAGCTCTTCAGGTTAATCCCCAAGCTCCCTTACATCCTTTTTCCACCGATTTACTCATGGAAATATACTAGAAGCTTACCTTCTCTCAACGAGCACATATCTTTGAGTCTTCTCTGCCTGAGAACTCTGAATTACCTGGACATAATCCCCCATATTTTGCTTCCATTTTCCTTGAAATGTCCAGACAGGTTATTTCTATGGTTACTTGTCTATTAGGCTATCCCACAGATCAATGGGTAGATGAAGTCGTGTTAGGATTTTTGTCAGTATTTTCAATCGGTCAGAAGCCATTAGTTATTTTTAATTACAGTCAATACTTGTCAAGTGCAATTCATGATCAAATTCTAAAATTTAAAGCGGAAGCTGCATTTAAACACCAACGAATCCTAGTATATTTGATGCTGTTCTATCAAGCATACATGTTTAAATTTCAATTGCAGAAGATGGATAAATAGTGAAGACCACTATCAATTATTCATTGGATTTCCTTAGTCAGAAAGAACTCAGAAGAGTATTCATTTAGCAATTTTGTAGATCAGTTTTGGCATACATCCTTGTGTCTTCTTCGCAACGATATTATACCAAGGATGTCACCAGAAATCAAAATAGTTTTGCATCTCACAGATCAGGCTAAGGTTGGACACTGGTATCTTTATCAGAATTATACAGAAATTCGAATTTATGGATGTGCACTCCCTCCCTACAGATTGTTGGTTTTCGTGCCAATCATAATTTTTGCGTTGGAGTATATCAGGTAGATGTTAAACATGGATGACCTGCATTTTGTGTCAAGAAAGCAAAAAGCACAGTTTAAACCGAAGGCACATATTGGTCCTTACATTGTCAACACCAAAGCAACAACAAAGGAAGCAGATGAAATACTAAAGAAGATGAATTTCAAGTTGAGTTTTTCATGGTCTTATGATCTATTAGGGATAATTTCAAAACAAAGAGTTGAGCATAAGACCACACCATATGCACATACACCTAGACCAGAGATAGAGTAGTATGCCAATCAAGAGGAGTGGATAGAGAATACACTGCAAGAGGCTGAAGAGAAAATTGTCAGTCAAACATCTCTACAAACTCTCATTTCAATGGACAAAGAAATCAAGAGGTCAAGAGAAAGTATGTCTCCTACAGATTTAGGGTTTTAAGCTGCAGACTTTCGAGATTTTAAGAGGAGAAAGAAGGATCCAAAGAAAAACACCAAGGTTGATACCAAAGGTGATACTCAGGTAATAAATATTCAAGAGGAATCTTCAGAAGAAAAGGGCTCACATGAGCAAACCACAGTTGTTTTAATAGGTATTCCCACCAATTGATTCCCATATGTTGAGGAGACAACATAGTCACCTATGTCTTTTACATCTTAGATTGCAGCACAACATAACATCTTCGCCAGGTACAAGGAGATTAAGAAGAAGAATGAAGCATTGAAGGCTACTACATGTACATAATTTTGGAAGCAAACTTCTACAACTCAACATAGGTTATTGTTTGCACTTGACACAGAAAGGGGACAGTTCCAATTAGCATTCTTGGAACCTACAATTCTAGTCCCTCAATCTTCTCTTTTGATACCAAGAAGATTCTTGCAATCAACCAGATTGATTTGCACAAAAAGGCTAGTGAAATGATCTACTCGACTTTAACAAGTTCAGCCATGGTAGCCTCCAAGCTGCAGGGCTCTCTAAACAACATGCATTCACAACTGAAGATAGAGCAAATGTCATCTCTGGCCAAAGACACTAGAACCAAAGCTCTTGAGGATTTGGTAATTAAACTAGGATATGATCCTAATGATATCAAAGTTGTTGAGGAGATGATCGAAAATAAAAATGCAGATATTCGAGCTCTAAGAAGGCAACTCAAGCTCCCAACTTCAAAGCATCCACAGACCAAAGAAATCACTTAGTTGGAGATAGAGAAGGAGAATTTGTTCAGGTTGATAGTTGAACAAAATGTTCAAATTCTAAAGATGGAGACAAACATGGAGACACTTTTGAAAGAAAAGGAAATGTTGGTAGCTATAGATGCACTAGCACAACAAACAACAACAACAACTTCAACAAAAAGGGCAGAAACATCTACTGCATATTCTTTTGAAAAGTTAGTCAAAGCTTTGGGAAATTTATCATTGACTAACCAAGAGAATGAGAGATTGTTAGCATCATTGAGAAAAATGGAGGAGAATAAAATCAAGATTGACAATGCATATTTAGCAGAGGTGTAGAAGAATCTCAAGTTGAATCAACAGATTGCAAAGTATGAGAATCAGTGTTTGACAACTTAGATGTTGGCAGAGGCCAAACAAAGTATATGGCACAATATTAATGCCAATATTACAGAGTTGTGGCCATCATTTTAGATTATTTTTGAGCAGAAGGAACTAGTACAAAGAGTCAAAGCAACAGTTGAACAAACTAAAGATGAAATTGAACACAGACCAACAGAAGCACACAAAATTATCAAGATGTTGAACTCCAAGACTAGGGATGAGATCGAAGAAATCCAGATTCAAGACATAACAGGAACAATCATGGAAGTAAATGGAGTTCTGACAAAGAAAAACCTCATGATACAACTAGAAAATAAATGCAAGGAGTTAGAACTACAGGTGAAAAGATTCAACAAAAAGTTAAATTTATTGCAGGAGAGGGCTTCCAACTTTGAAAGCCTCTAATGAAAAATTGATTCCATTAGAGAACTATCAAGATCAGTTGTGCAACATAGATGCAGATACATCCAAATTCACTAAAGTTAGAGGAACAATAACTGGAGAAGCTTTCCTGGAAGGCCTACAATATGACCTCTACATTCAGCATGAAGTCCACCATCTGTTTCTCAATAAGCCAACTTTTCAAACATACACAGAGGTAGATGAAAGATTTCGAAGCATGGTGAATTTCTCTATTCCTAGTGAAGAACGATGGGATAAACTTTTGGAGCTTGTTGGGTAAATCAAACATAAATCCTAGAGATTCGGAGCGGTAAAAAAGAAGAAGCAGAAATATAGCTACAGTCAACAACAACACTCAAAGTGTGAACAAATCATCCTAATTAGACCAACATTGCTATTATTTTGTTCTATTTTTGAAATATCTACATCTTCTGATAGATATTATTTAGTAAATAATTTTATTTTGAAGTCTGAATTGAGTTCAAGACAGACTCTATAAGTATTTTGTAAAAAGATTTAGACTGTTGGATTATGCAAAAAAGAAGATCTTTCTTTGATTGTAAGCTGTGAACTTTATTTTGAGGTAATCAATTCAGAAATACAGAGGCAACATTGTTTTAGGATTCTTGTGTCAAATAAATGGTGATGTTTTCCTCTCTGCTTATATGTTTTTCCTTCTAAGTTTTCGTATGGACGTTCTTTCCTAGTTGTTGCAAGAAGATTAAGTGCTGAATTTACTTACAATACTTTGCTCTAGCTTGCTATAGAATCTTAATGGTTTTTTTTTTAGTTTTGATTAAACATAAAATTCATTTAAGTATGCTTTACATTTAATTGAATCTTACTTCATATTCATCTTATTCATACCACACATAATTCACGAGATCCAGGAGTTTGCCTACCTCGCCCTGTTTCAGCTACTCTATTTATTTGTGATTGATTACTGAAGATTTTTTATGACTCCATGCCTAATGGACTTTTCTTTTATTTTACCAAAACTTTAAAAACCTATCTTGACCTTTCATACCTGGCCTAAGATCTAAACAATAAAGATTAAAATCATATAGAGAGAGCCCTCTCTGAAGCTCGAAGAGCTAGATCCCAACTTTAAAAGTGGTTTGTGGGTACTATTGTCGCACATAATGTCTAGGCATTGCGACAACAATTCAGATTGGGGGCTGCCACCTTGATCCCCAATCTCTCCTTTCAAGCTGTCTTCCTACAATAGGCTAAGGGGGGTAGACCCTACGAAAATGGTATGAAGGAGAACTAGTTGGAAACCAACTAGTTTGGGAGACACAGTGAAGCGACCAAGTACTTGATTTAGATTTAGCAAGGTTTATAGGATTTGATTAGATTTTAAGCAATTGATGCCATTGCCTTATGGATTCAACTATCTCGCTAGGAATTTTAGGACCAAGTAATTGATTTGCAACTGCTGCTTGGATGAATGACTATCTTATATGAAGTGCAAATCCTAAAGCTAATATGAGATGCAAGAATCTTGGTTAATTTTAGTTAAATGCCTATCTAAGTTTTAACCCTTCGATCTTTTTTATATTGAGACTGATTTCGTAGTAATTGGCAGAAAGAAGATAAGGTGAAGCACACTAAGGTGTGATTAACGATACCTCTCCTAAAAATCTAACATACCTGGTGCCTTCGGCGCTGCAGAGAGCTGTGGCTCTGATGATTGCAATGTCATCGTTTTAAGTACTATTAAAAGCAGGCTTCTCAAGCAAATATGGATGGATACCTATCTCTCTATCAACCAAGCTTATGCTTGGAAGTAAATTTTATTTATGCGAAATTAACATATATGCAAATGCACCAGATGATGAGAAGAAGTTAGACCTGAGGATTAGAAACACTTGTATCGCAAAAGCCCTTAATCACCAAAATAAAATGCTCACTTTATTGGATGAACACTA
The DNA here is from genome assembly GCA_000404065.3 of Pinus taeda. Lineage (NCBI taxonomy): Eukaryota > Viridiplantae > Streptophyta > Pinopsida > Pinales > Pinaceae > Pinus > Pinus taeda. The sequence goes on along the minus strand of APFE031503602.1, from coordinate 170,137 downwards.
AAAAATAAACCCTTGAAAATATTACAATTAAACTACAAGCTTATTTCAAATATTTTTTGATACAACTATAGCTCAAAGAGAACAAAAACTTCTTTGCAATCAATGTCAACAAATGCTCAAAAAATACTCAGTTTATGAAACAAAAGATATGCATTTTATCACAATTCCATGACAGAGTACTTAATTTTCATAAATTAGTTTTTAGGACGGCAGTAAGAAAAACTTTATGATAGCAACAATATGACAATGAAAACAGTAACCTATCAATGATATCTTTATGCCAAAAATTTACCGAAAAGTTTCCAAACTTGCCCACATGAATTATAAAAAATTTTCAGCCTGTTATAATGTGACTTATATCAGATCTGATATACTTATTGCAGCGAACAATTAAAACATGAAATAAGCCTAATGATCAATGTCCAACATAAGAAATTAATCCCTTAATGTATTAGACAACTTAGGAACTGATTTTAGGCTAACCCACATGAAATTTTGCCATTGTTATATTTCAGACTTCAGAAACAAAATTATTTAGAGATAACAGTTACCCAAAATGTAGATCTAGGACAAATTCTTGATACACATCAAATATAAATGACTTATTAATGTATTTAACAATTTTCTTTAGTTAATTTCAAGCCTCTTAGATGTATTTTTCACCACTATTAGAAAGGTATATGACTGCTGTAGCAAGCAGTGAGGAAAAAGATGGTTTAGAGATCAAAACCTTATGCCCTAGGCCTTGAAGATCACTTGTGCAAGTTGCAAAAAAATTCACTATCTGAAACACAAATTTTTACCAAATTTTCTGCAAAAACCCACTAATGGCTAGCTTCAAAAAATAAAGTATTTAGATCAGAAATGGAGCAAGGGGAATCTAGGGCCAATGAGAGCTAGCACTTGGGTTAGGAGAAGGTAGATCTGGGCTTAGGAGTGCCAAAACTTGAAACCCTTGCTCTGAAAAAATTATTTTGCTTAAAATCTGCAAATTTATTGCAAAATCTTTAATGGCTGGCCTTGCAAAAATATTTGGAACAAGATATTGCCCTCCAGGGCCTAGATTTGTCTCAAAACCCCCTGATTTGCTTGAAAAATATCTTAGAATCGAAGATTTACTTGGCTGATTTTTTAGATCTATTTGTGCAAACAATATTTGAGTCCAGATCTTGCCCTCCAGGGTCTAGATCTAGCTCGGATTTGAAAATTTTCTTGGCTGATTTCTCAGATCTATTCCTGCACATAATCTTTGAGCCCAGATCTTGCTCTCCACGGTCTAGATCTAGCTCAGATCTGAAGATTTTCTTAGCTGATTTCTCAGATCTACTTTTGCACACAATCTTTGAGCCTAGATCTTGCCCTCTAGGGTCTAGATCTAGTTCAGATCTGAAGATTTTCTTCTCTGATTTTTCAGATCTATTCATGCACAAGTGAAAAGAGAAAAACCGATACCCAATATGTACAAAAATAGAGAAAATCCCAAAAACCCAAATGTTAAAATTCAAAATTATGTTACAAAATTTCAGATCTACATAAGTAAATAACAAATCTATACAAATAATTTATAGATCTATCAGATCTGAAGAGTATGAGTCCAACTCCGCTTCCAGATCTGATAATCTAAGGCTCTTAATAGCCAGATCTATCAAAATTTCCACAAAATATATAAAAGATTTTGAATTTTAGAGAGGTACCAGCCCAAAAACACCTTGCAGAAAAAGATTATTGTTAGATAAACCCTGAGGCTTATATGAAGTAGGCTCTTCAGCAAATATGTGTTGAGAGTTGGCTGGTCAAATCGAAGACTATCCCCAAACGCTCAATGTGAACCTGAGAGATCTTCAACAAACACTATATCAACTATTAAATCAAGTAGAGAAATAGAACAACAATAAAATTATGAAGAAATAGATACACCTGTTACTTCAATCAAAATTAAAAATGTTACCCTAGATCCAACAAACTGAATAAGATACCTGTATTCAGATTATTCTAAGAGAGCTATTGATTGATAGTTTTCACATAATATTAAGTAGAAATTAAAACAATGTTACTATAAATTCATGAAGCAGAACACTACAGCACGTTGAAACCCCAAAAACTTTTGCATTAATTAAAGAGTATACAAGAGAGCTTGAGAGCTTAGTACACGACTCAAAGGTCGGATGAATTGACTGACAATCCTCCAACGACTAGTTTGAGTGATCCTCGTCAAAGCAATCTCGACCGTTGATGAGGATCGAAATATCTTTTAATCTCTGTCGAAATTTTAAATTCTTAAGGAAATTCGAATTTTTTAATTAAATGCATTTTAATTAATTCAAAAATTTATTTGAATTAATTTCCTCAAAATTTTTCCCGGATCCGGGTGTTAATGATGCCCTAAATGGCATTCATGCGCACTTAAGACGCATGAGGCCGCCACCTGCTGCTCAGCGTGGAGCCCCAGACACAGTTTGGAGGCGGGACGGTGAGTTTTATGACCTTGGCACGGTGCAGGACAGCGCCATTAATGGCGAGCGGAACCCGACGGGGTCTGTGGAGCGGTATTTACAGGCGGCAATTCAGTAATTTTTCCATCATGCCTGCGACTGAAGAATACTCTGTTCGGTTTGTGGTGAGTTTGGTGAGTGAGGTCGTCTGGGAGCCCCGCCTCAGAGGGGAAATTCGAGCTGGTTTAGGCTCGAATTGGCAGCCCTTCAACTCCGCCGGTGCTCCTCATTCTGGAATTCCGCTATCAGGTTGGGGTAAGTGCTTCATCCGCGGCAATTTTAATTTTTCTGGCTCTGTTTGACGGTTCAGTGTTTCAATTGTTTTCTGTTCGGCTTCGCAACTCGGTCCGAGGTCTTTGCACGCTCTGAGGAGCATCTCTGGTTCCCACTCTGCCTCGTTGACAATCACGGTCCTTCTTTGCACCATGAAAAAATCTGGGAAGCGCTCTCGCTCCAGAGATAAGCCTGGCAGCAGCAAGCGACATGCTGCGCGCCCTCAATCCACTCCTCTGCTCACCACCATCAATCTTACTTCTCCCCCTGAGGATTCCCCTGCTTCTAACCCCACCCGCCATCCGATACCCAACAGCGCCTTCCAATCCACCCACTTCAAATTCCAGAGCAGCCTGAACCGCCCCTTGGTTTCTGCCCAGATAACCATCTTGATGACGGAGGAAATAATACCAGGTTCCTCCAATATCCTGCATAGACCCCAGCAGCAGTGACCATTCCTCGGCCCAATTAGCCATGGCTGCAAAGACGGAGGATGTTCCAGTAACACAGGTCAACTCGCCTTCTCCAGTGCCTCCCCTGAGCGACTGCATCAACCTTTTCCTGGACCCCGATGCTGGCAACACTGACAAAGACCAGGAAGGCAACGTGGAGCATGACAAAGAGGGGCACAGCCACGATGACGCGTGTCAGTCAGATGCAGAGACACAGGGGGACGAAGACAGCTGAACAATTGGCACTTGTGTTTGCTCTTTTTGGTTTTTTGGCAGCCAGCTTATGGTGTTGGCTCGTTTTTGAGATTTTCCAGCTGCGGCGAATTCAATTGTCTTGGTCTCAGTACTCTCTCTCCCAGTTTCTCAGTATTCTCAGTACTCTCTTTCTCTGTTTCTTTGTAAAGCCAAGGAATTTGGCAGTTTGTTCAGTCTATCTGGCTGTCAGCTTGGATGTAATCCCCAGCTTCTCTACTTTGGGGAATTTTTGTAACATATGTGATGGCTTCGACAGCTGCCCCCTACTGTAATTTTATGTTTACCAGTTAATAGAAAATAACATAGTCTTTTACCGAGAAAAAAAAAAAAAATCCTCAAAATTTTGACTTTGACTAAACCCCAGGGACCAAAGGCATAAAATTTAGCAAAATAATTAATTTACCTTAGTTCCGAGAATTTTAAAATTTGAATTTTAAGGACTAACGAATTTTCTCTTTGGAGAATTTAGATTTACCTAAGACCTAGAATTAATTAAATTTCTGGCTTAGGATTTTAATTAATTTTTTTGGCCAAAAAATTTAATTAATTAACCTACAAGGAGATAAATTATTTTTTCCAACCCTCAAGACACTTACATCATAATTTTCATATTTTTACATCATAAGGGGGAAAACTCATTTGAAAAAGACCCTCACAGACTACCCATTTCTGCGACACAAATATAATCCAACAGACTAAGAAATTTGTAACAAAATAACCTAACCAAATAGTTAGGATTATTCCCAAATCACTTTTACATAGACTCGATCTATAACACTAGGACTCGCCTAAGATCCCAATGAGAAAGTCCATTCCGGCTTTGGGGTAAAGCTGAAGGAAAACTCTGATGACCATTCGAGAATGGACCGGTGAGACAAAAAACCTCTCGGAATGTAGATCATCACCAGAAAACTAGGTTTACCTAGGCAATTACATACACGACATGGATTTGCTGAAATTATTTACATTATACACATGCAGAATGGGTTTACATTATAACATGATGATCAAGTTGATGATGATCGCTGAACAGTACGGACACGTCAATCAGGGGCTATCCTTTTTGCGAAAAAATGGTGTGTACTACTATGGGTCGTTGACATGTAGTGGTCAATAGGTACCTCTGCAGTTTCCTTTTCAGCCTAAGAAAACTACGAAGTGCTAACAAAAGAAATAAATTTGCTGAGATACTCAGAAAAAATATAACTGATCATCCAAATAGCTTATGCTTTGAGAATTTTATATGTTGTGATATGCGGTATTTTTATCATATTAGTATGATTGTTTCCAATTCCAAGTACATGGGTATATATCAACCAAATATTACGCTCATATAACACTAGATCAACCCAAGTTTCAACACTTGTCATGTATTTAGTTAAACCACCATTCAAATTTAATCTATTCAAATTGAGGATAACTATGAAATCACACTAGTAAATGAACCATTTTTAATAAGCTTAAACAAATCCTCTTGTGCAATTATTATAGCAGTTAGAGTGCCAAGTGCCCTGCATGGCTGAAATAACATATGATGTATGTCTCAAGTAATCATAGCAAAAAAGATGACATTCTCCCTCAAACTGAAATTCCTCCCAGAATCTAATGTATTCATTTCAGTCCAAATAATCATGCTGACACGATTGAATTTCTATCAGATTTAAAACTTGTGCTCAAAGAAATTTACTCAGATTTAATAATGCATCCAACCTTATTTGTTAGGGGTTAACTGTGGATTTCATTCAAGTGCCAATACATAAGGAAGGAAAATATACCTCAAGGCAAACCAAAGCACTTAAACTTGGATCGATTTCTTCAAAACAGGAAACCTAAACCATAATCGACTCTTTTATTACCCAAGTCAACATATGATTCAACAAGTCATGATTACTTAAGTGGACCAAGTTCTAGAGATTAAATTTGAAAATTTCCCACTTGATAAAAAATTTAATGAAAGGAAAATAGTAAGTTTGATTGAAGAAAAAGGTAAAATTTGTTGAGAAATCTAGGGCAGAGATATTAGATGATTTCTCTTATAACGATAACTGCTTGTGTCGACTTTTTACTTTTCTTACCTAGGTTCTTCTTGTACTTGATTATTATTATGTGTTCTTTCTTCATCAAACAACTACTAATCGATAAAGAACAATGAGACAAAGGACACAAGATGTAGGCGATCAACCAGTGCCAAAACCTCTCCAAGCTTGAGAGGAAAACCCAATGAATTCTTCTCCTTATAGAATTTTCAATTGGCGAATTCCAAGATTTAGACCTGTTAGGTCCCTATAATACTAGTGATTCCCCCATTACTATTGTCATTGTATCCCTTATTGTTATTATTGTGCCCCTATTGTCCCCATATTGTGATTAGTGTGCCCCATAGAAACCCATTATTGTTATTGTTGTTCCCCTATGTTATTATTGTTAGGTCAACTTGATTATATTGTGACCAAGAATTGTTCATTTGTGTAATGTAAAGGAGGTTGCCCTCGAAGAGGCTGAATTCTAAGGCGTTGATCTATCTTTTCTATCTTTTTGTGAGCTGGTTTCCTAACATTTGGTATCAGAGCTTTGGATTCTAGGGTTTCGCTGCTCCAAACAGGTCATCGTGGCATTTTCGCTATAACTTTTTTCTATGACGTTTCAGAAGCTAAAACAAAAACCCATTTGAGCTGAAATCGTTCTGAACTTCGGGTTCGAATTTCAGAGCTTGTCTCGCTATATTTTCAGAGATATGATCTGAGGAAGTTAGAGTTTTTGCAGACTCTCGAATTACATTCCAAACAAGTGACCTGGGGAAAATTATCATAACTTTTGTTCTGAGCATGAGATTGAAATTTCGTAAGAAGTTTCAGAAAGATGACGGTTTGTAGTTTTCTGTATATTAGTTTCAGGTACCAAGGTTGAAACAGTGACACGTGGCACTTTGTACAAGTTCGCTCTATTGAATTAGTTTATAATCAGATCACCATGGGAGATTTGACATAGCTCTTCCTTGGAGAATCCAATCTTGATCAAACTTGTGGGGTTAGAAAGAGGACTCAAAGGGCTACCGTAGGATGCGATTTCAGATATTCGAGATCCGCAGTTACATAGATACAACATATTCAATATTGAGCTCTTACAAAGTGGAAAAAAAGGTGTGTAGTTTTTTTAAAATTTTGTGTAAGTTTGGTTTGAAAAATTAATTTGAAGGAATTCAAAGGGAATAATGAAGAATTATTAGCATTAATTAATGCCCCGAAGAAAGAAAATGGAAACACCTAGTAAGAAATCTGAAAGCTCTAGCATGACTTGTGAAGAAGAGGAAGAAATGCAACATGATATATCAAAATTACAAGACCAAGTACAACGAATTTCACTCTCACAAAAGGTAACTGAAGCCAAGATGAATGGCGTGGAAGCTAATATGAATGGAATGCAAGTTAAGATGGATGACATGGATGCTAAGATGAATTGCATGGATGCTAAGATGGAAGAATTGAAGATAAATTTGAATAAGCTGCTACAAGAAATGGTTACTAATTGTGAAAGGGTAGTAAAGGAAACTCATGATGAGAACAAAAGAAATGTGAATCATGATTTCATAGACTCTAATGTTGGATTGAAGACCCGCCATGTTCGAAAAATCGATATGAGGAAGTTTGATGGCAAGGATCTTGGAACATGGATACTATAGATGGAGCAATTTTTCGATCTCCATAATGTGCAAAACACATAAAAGGGTACGTATTGCAACTTTATATTTGGAACCAAATCAGTTTGTATGGTATTGATGGCTTTGCTCTCGTAAACAAATTGTCACTTGAGCAATTTTTATGGAACAAATGATAGCACATTATGAAGATACAAAAAGCAACACCTTTTTAACCAACTGATAAATCTCAAACAAAAGGGTTCAATGATGGAGCACATTGAGGACTTCCAAAAATTGAACATAAGGGTAAAAGATATTCGAGAGGAGCATAGGATTGATGTGTTCATAGGGACTTTAAAGGATAACATCCAACATGAGGTTTGCCTCTGGGAACTTGATTCATTGGAGAAGGCATTCAGGTTAGTAAGAAAAATTGAAAGCAAAATTATGGCAACAAGGAAGCCTACCACTCACAACTATAAAGATGGAAGTGTTGTTGCCCCTAGCCTTCCACAACCTACAAGGTTGACACCACAACAATTGGAAGAAAAAAGAGCAAAACGACTTTGTTACAGTTGTGATAGCAAATGGACTAAAGGTCATAAGAGTGCTGAGAAGAAATTATTCTACATAGATTGTGAAGAGGAGGAAGAAAAATAACAAGAAATGTTAAAAGAAAAGGATATACTTCAGGAACAAACCCTAGATAAAGAAGAAATGAATTTGACCATATTTTGTAATGCTTTGGCTGGAATTACCACTCCTCAAACTATCAAGATAGAAAGAAATATTAAGAAGAAAAATGTAATAGTGTTGATTGATTCGGAAGTACCCATACTTTTATTCATTGTAAGATAGCCAAGGAATTGAATTGCCTCCTATATCCAGCACCAGAGTGTGAAGTGATGGTTGCAAGTGGAGGAACCATAAATTGCTCTGGAAAGTGCCATAATAGCCCAATGCTTTCCATTCCAATGGGTGGTGTTGATGTTGTACTAGGAGTCCAATGGTTACAATAGCTTTTAATTTTCAAGAACTTTTCATGAAATTTTGTGCGGAAGGAAAGGAAGTTGAATTAAGGGGTATTGCAGGGAAACTAGGAAAGCTAATCAGGTCTAACGGTATGACAAAACTTTTAAAGAAGGAACAACGAGGCATAATTGCACAATTATGTTCGCTAGAGGTTCCCACATCGAAATCATCTATTTCTCTAGATCTCCAAAAAGTCTTAAACAATCATTTCTAGGTTTTTGAGATTCCCAAAGGCCTCCCATCTATTCATGATCATGATCATGCTATTCATTTGATTCCAGGAAGTGTTCCTCCAAACATCAGGCCGTACAGATATCCCTATGCCCAAAAGAGTGAAATTGAACGTATGGTTGCAGAAATGCTAGAAGCTAGTAATACTTCACAAAAACCTTTATTGTGGAATGTGATGCTTCAGGAAATGGAATTGGTGTTGTTTTAATGCAAAATGAAAGACCCATTTCTTTCGAAAGTCGTCCAATCAAAGGAAAGTATTTACATAAAGCTATTTATGAGAAGGAAATGCTAGCAATACTACATGCACTTAAGAAATGGCGACCCTACTTAATGGGAAGGCACATCAAGGTAAAAACGGATCATGATAGTCTTAAATACTTTTTAGAACAAAGATTATCCTCGAAAGAGCAATAAATGGGTCACAAAGATGTTGGGTTATGACTTTGAAATCATCTACAAAAAAGGGAAGCAAAATGTTGTGGTAGATGCACTCTCAAGAAAGGATGAGGATGTGGAAGCATTGTTGTGCGCCATTTCTATTAATCCACTGATTGGATTTACAAATGAAGCAAGGATGAATGGAAGAATGACGAAGAAGTATTGGGCACTCATTCAAAAGTTGTTGGAAATACTGAGAGAGAGGGGAATCAGTATTTCTTTTTAATTGTTTCTAGTTTACAAAACATTATATAATATTATTATATATTTTATATATATATATATTATTAATATAAATTATTTATATATATAAAACACAGAAATCAACTGCTGGAATTAATGCTTTTATTGAACACAACAAAGTGCAATGAAATAAATACAGTACAAGTATATCTCTGATTATGATTAGTTGCCAAGCTCCAACTTGGACTTCAGTGAGGCTCCAACCTCCATAGCACCAACTTTGTTTTGCAGTGGTTCTACACTTAGGAGCACCTACCCCTAAGGACTTCAGTCCTGTTCAGTTTTGAGGCTCCAACCTCTTGGGCTCCAACCCAACCTTGGTATAAACTAGTATGTTGTTAATCTCTGTTCAGCTGAGGTTCTCCTTCACTCCTACTCTCCTGCCTCTGCTGCTTCTGCTGCCTCTATTGCCTCTGCTGCTTCTGCGACCTCACACTATGGTTCTTCACCACCACAACAACAACCACAGTTCTCTGTTTTTACTGTTTTATTCATTCCCATGCCTTTGTCCATTCGTTTTCGCTTACGCTGCCTCTTAGGCTTCCTCCTCGGTCGCTGTAGCTTCCTCTGCGCTGTGCAAGTTTACTGACTTTCTGGGGACACGTAGATTCATTATACAGGTCGAAACGATCCACAGAGAACACATCTTCTTGGTTTACCGTAATAGTGCTCCTTTAGGCAATGATTGTGGGCATACACAAAGTTCTTTCAGTTAAACGGAGATGTTTTGTCCCGGTCACAATCATAATCGCCATGATTCATCCCTTTCAACTGACGTTCAACCTTCTGAACTATCGGAACACCCATTGTAAGCCTTTCGGCTTAAAACACCCCGCGCAAGCCAAAAATTCCATTACATAGAGAATATGAGAAAAACAGTCAAACAGACTAAAAGGCGGACTTGAGGAAATATTACAATCGCACCTATTCCTGTATCGGGTCCATAGTGAAATCGCAATCAATGCTTTAAACTTGTGGAGGTCCTTTATACATCAAGACTATGGCATCCCCGATGGCCGACGACCGATCCTCCACTGGACGCGACATTATATTAAGCCATTTTATAATGTTTAATTGGGTCCACATGCTTTATCGCAATCGGCGCTTGTAGTCGGACAACCCTCTGTGTAGCATTACGATGGGCAGATGCAATATGGTATTAAACCATAGTAAATATGCCTGTCGGGTCCGCAGCCTTATCGTAATCGACGCTAACATGTGGCAAGGCTTTACGGCCTGCGATATAGTGACGAACGCGATATTACAATTAAGCCAAGTTGTGATGTCGCATCGGGTCTGCAATGTTCATTGCAATCGACGCTTGGGTGTGGCAAGGCTTTACGGCCTGCGATATAGCGACGAACGCGATATTACAATTAAGCCAAGTTGTGATGTCGCATCGGGTCTGCAATGTTCATTGCAATCGACGCTTGGGTGTGGCAAGGCTTCATAACATATGCGATTGTGATGGATGCGATAATAGATTAACATATATTGCAATGTTGCAGTGTGTCCGCATATATATGTATCGCTATCGGCGATCGCAAAGGGGCCGCTTAACACTGTATTACCTCCTTTTTGAAATGTCGATGCGATAATCGCTATCAGCGATTGCAATGGTCCACTGGACACATTGTAATTCCGCTCCCGAAGTGCCGATGCGATATGAGGTGCTGGACTCGATATGACTCACTGCTCCCGTGTATAAAGTTACGAGTCCGCAATCTGCCTCCGATAGTGTATTTGCCATATTGCATAGTTTTGCTCGTCGATAGTGTTAAGTCTATATATATGGGCTTTCTGTCCGCTGATAGTGTAAAAGCATGCATTCATGGGTTTTCTGTCTGTTGATAGCATCTCTCTCTCTCTCTCTCTCTCTCTATATATATATATATATATATATATATATAAGTCTGCACCTCCGATAGTGTTAAAAACACATATGTATGATATATGCTCCTCCGCTTGTATCTGCATGCATATAATTCTTTTGTGGCCTGGTAGCTCCCGATAATATAAATGCAACCATTTCTCCTCTGATGGCTCTGTCTGCTTCCTTATAGCTTTGCTTGTTCCTCTGTTGCTCCGATGGCTGTCTGCTTCCTCTGTTAGCTTTGTTTGCTTCTATACTTTGGCACGTATATATGACATATACATATGTGGCTTTGTTTTCTCCTCTTGGCTCCTCCGATAGCTCTATTTGCTCCTCTTGGCTCCTCCGATAGCTATTTGCTCCTCTTGGCTCCTTCGCTAGCTCTGTTTGCTCCTCGAATATTGCCATAATGACAATCTATGTCCAACAATCTCCCCCCTTTGTTATTGATGGCAATATTCTTCTGCTCTCCCCCTTTGACATCAATGGCAAAGGAATGCATACAGACTCCCCCTATCAAACTGCGCCCCCTATCCTGCTACATCTTTATGAATGAACTTGAGTGATAATAAAGAGATAACCCCCATCTTTTGACGTAGATGTTCGAATGCTTCTCGAGGAAGAGGTTTTGTGAAAATATCAGCTATCTGCTCCTTAGTACAGATATATTCCAGGACGATGTTTTGTTCAGCTACTTTCTCACGGAGGAAATGATACTTGATTCGTATGTGTTTGGTCCTTGAGTGCATCACTGGATTTTTGCTGAGACTAATAGCACTTGTGTTGTCACAATAGATGGTAATCGGTTCATCTATACATATGTTGACATCTTTTAGAGCTTCCTTCATCCATAGTATTTGAGTACAACAATCTTCTGCAACAATATACTCGGCTTCGACTGTGGATAAGGATATGGATGACTGTTTTTTGCTGAGCCAGGATACTAAGCAGTCTCCTAGGAAGAGCGCATTTCCACTTGTACTTTTCCGATTATCTATACTTATAGTCCAATCAACATCGGTGTATGCAATTATAGTCAGTGTTGAGCTCTTTGGGTACTAAAGACCGAAATCAAAAGTTCCTTTTAGATATCTGAGAATTCTTTTTACAACTAATAAATGGGATTGTTTGGGAGTAGATTGGAATCTTCCCACCATTCCTACTGCCTGCATTATGTCTGGTCTTTTAGCTGTTAAGTATAGAAGGGCTCCAATCATTGACCTGTAATGAGTTGCATCTATTAGAGGGGAGTCATCATCTTTGCTCAATTTCCACTTTGTGGTCATAGGTGTGCTCATGGGTGCACAGTTCTCCATTCCATATTTTTGGAGCATGTCTTTTAAGTATTTGGTTTGAGATATACACAATCCTGCTTTGGTTTGAGATACTTTAAGTCCAAGGAAGTGAGACAACTCTCCTATCATTGACATCTCAAACTCTTTTGACAAAAATTCATGGCTCATTTCATCATTATTACTAGCAAAAATCAGATCATCGACATAAACAAGAGTAACTAGTAACTTACCTTCATCTGTCTTTATGTATAGATTACTTCCAGCCATCCCTTTTTGAAGCCTTGTTGTTGTAGATAGTGATCCAATCTTGCATACCAAGCTCTAGGAGCTTGTTTCAACCCATATAAAGCCTTTTTCAACTTACAAACTAAGTCCTTTCTTGCTTTTAGATCAAACCCTTCTGGCTGCTCCATGTAAACTTCCTCCTTGAGTTCCCCATTTAGAAATGCCGATTTCACATCTATTTGATAGATTTTGAATCCTTTTGAGCAAGTAAATGCCAAGAACATCCTGATAGCTTCCATACGGGCTACTGGTGCAAATGTCTCTTCAAACTCAATTCCTTCAATTTGTGAATAGCCTTTGCTGACAAGCCTTGCCTTGTTTTTGATAACCTGTCCTTCCTCATTCATTTTATTTTTGAACACACATTTGGTTCCTATTATATTTTTGTCCTTTGGACGAGGTACCAACTCCCATGTCTTGTTCTTCTCAATTTGGGACATTTCTTCTGCCATGGCTTTTACCCAATGAGGATCCTTGCTTCTGCAAATGTTTCTGGTCCTATCATAGATAGAAGGGCAATGACTTTTCTCTTGGGTGTAATTGTTATCCTTCTTCGGGTCTGCACACCTTCATCTCTGTCGCCAATAATCTGCTCTTCTGGATGATAACTTTGGACATACTTCATCTTTGAAGGGGTATGAGGTGGTTCCCTTTCCTCTTCTTCTTCCTCATCTATTTCTTCTTCTTTAGGTTCTTCTTCTTCAATGAGGAAATCATCTTCATGTTCTCCAATTTCCTTTTCTGGAAGATCTTCATCAACCTTTACATCAATGCTTTCCACTATCTTCTTCAGTCGATAATTGTAGCACTTGTAAGCCTTGCTCCATGTAGAGTATCCATGAAATATCCCTCCATCAACCCGAGAATCAAACTTTCCTGGTGAGCCATCATTGATTTTTATGAAGCACTTGCTTCCAAATATCTTGAAGTACTTCACTGAAGCAGGTCTTCCTTTCCATAACTCATAAGGAGTTTTTTCATAATTTGGTCTTAATTGAGTTCGATTCAATGTATAGACAGCTGTCCCTACTGCTTCTCTCCAGAATTTAGGTTGCAAGTCTCCTGCTAATAACATTGTTCTTGCCATTTCTTGGACTGTTCGGTTTCTTCTTTCAACTACCCCATTTTGCTGAAGTGTTCTAGCAGCAGAGAATTCCATGAATATTACAGAACTCACTAAACTCGTTTGATGTGAATTCTCCCCCTCTGTCTATTCTGAGGCACTTAATTTTTATATCTTTTTCATTTTCTACAAGGGCTTTTATTAACAGTTCATCTACATTTCCTTCCAGCCCTGGGTCGTCATCATTTGCGAGTGCCATGAATAATGTTTCTTGGCTTTCATCATGGTCACTTTCCTCATCTGATTTCTTTTTGATGACCATAAACTCATCCTCATCAAACTCATCTTGCATAGAGAAGAAGTTCTTCTTATTGAACCCTTTCTTTTTGTGTGCCATTCTTTTAGAATTTCCTTCATCATCACTGTCATGTTTATGAGGACATTTTGCTGCATAATGACCTATTTTTCCACATTTAAAACAGATAAGGGGGTACTTGCCTTTAAGCTTAGATCCTTTCTTCAGCTTTCGTACAAATTGAGCCAATTCAGATTCCACATCTGACTCATCACTGTAATCATTCCTTTCTTTCCCCTTCTTTGACTTTGAGGCCTTGAATGCTGCATCTTTGGAGCTTGGGCCACCTTTCCTCATTTCATAGGCAGTGAGAATTCCATGGAGTTCATCCATTTTGAGGGTATCTAGATCCTTCGCTTCTTGTATAGCGTTTATTTTAGAGTCAAATCTGTCTGAAAGAGATCTTAATACCTTTTGAACAATGGTACTTTCTTCAATTTTTTCATCCAATCCTTTCAGGGAGTTTACCACTTCAGCTACTCGGAGGAGGTATGTTGCAATATCTTCTTCATTTTCCATCCTCAGAGTTTTAAATTGTCTTCTGTGAGTTTGAACCTTTGCCTTCTTGACTTTTGAGTCTCCATCATATAAGCCAACTAGCTTCTCCCACATTTCTTTGGCAGATGTACAATGCATGAATTTTGTAAACTCGGAATCAGTGATTCCACTAGTGATGGAGTTCAAGGCCTTTGCATTTGCGATGTAAGCTTTCCTCTCGTCTGGATCTGTTGGAAGAGTGGTAGTCATTTGGTATTCATTTTGAACAAAATGCCAAACTTCAGGCCCAAGAGACATTAAGTAGTAGGTCATTCTTTTTTTCCAGAAACCAAAGTTAGTGCCATTGAACAAAGAAGGTCTTCCTGATGCTTCGTGATTTTTCATCATGGCTGCGGATCCTTCTTCAAGCTATTAGGCTAGTATGAAGAAGCTTGCTTTGATACCAATTGTTGGAAATACTGAGACGGGGGGTGAATCAGTATTTCTTTTTAATTGTTCTAGTTATTACCAAAAGCATATATATATATATATATATATATATATATATATATAGAACACATAAATCAACAGTTGGAATGAATGTTTTTATTGAACACAAAGTGCAATGAAATAAATACAATACAAGTATATATTTGATTGTGATTAGTTGCCAAGCTCCAACTTGGACTTCAGTGAGGCTCCAACCTCCAGAGCACCAACTCTGTTTTGCAGTGGTTCTGCACTTAGGAGCACCTACCCCTAAGAACTTCAGTCCTGTTCAGTTTTAAGGCTCCAACCTCTTGAGCTCCAACCCAACCTTGGTATAAACTGGTATGTTGCTAATCTCTGTTCAGCTGAGGTTCTCCTTCACTCCTACTCTCCTGCCTCCGCTGCTTCTGCTGCCTCTGCTGCTTCTGTTGCCTCACACTCTAGTTCTTCACCACCACAACAGCAACCACAGTTCTCTGTTTTTATTGTTTTATTCATTCCCATGCCTTTGTCCATTCGTTTCCGCTTACACTGCCTCTTAGGCTTCCTCCTCGGTCGTTGCGGCTTCCTCTGCGTTG
Organism: Pinus taeda; assembly: GCA_000404065.3. Lineage (NCBI taxonomy): Eukaryota > Viridiplantae > Streptophyta > Pinopsida > Pinales > Pinaceae > Pinus > Pinus taeda. The sequence goes on along the minus strand of APFE031503602.1, from coordinate 154,666 downwards.
TGCAAGTTTATTGACTTTCTGGGGACACCTAGATTCATTATACAGGTCCAAATGATCGACGTAGAACACATCTTCCCGGTTTACCGTAACAATGCTCCTTTAGGCAATGATTGAGGGCATACACAGAGTTCTTTTAGTTAAACGGAGATGTTTTGTCCTGGTCGCAGTCTTAATCGCCATGATTCATCCCTTTCAATTGACGTTCAACCTTTGGAACCATCGGAACAACCATCGTAAGCCTTTCGGCTTAAAACACCCCGCGCAAGCCAAAAATTCCATTACATAGAGAATATGAGAAAAACAGTGAAACAGACTAAAAGGTGGACTTGAGGAAATATTACAATCACACCTATCCCTGTATCAGGTCCATAATGAAATCACAATCGGTGCTTTAGACTTCCGGAGGTCCTTTATACATCAAGACCATGGCATCGCCAATGGCCAACGACCGATCCTCCATTGGACGCGATATTATATTAAGCCATGTTATAATGTTTAATCGGGTCCACATGCTTTATCGCAATCGGTGCTTGTAGTCGGACAACCCTCTCTGTAGCATTGTGATGGGCGGATGTGATATGGTATTAAACCATAGTAAATATGCCCATCGGCTCCGCAACCTTATCGCAATCGGCGCTTTCATGTGGCAAGGCTTTACAACTTGCGATATAGTGACGGACACGATATTACAATTAAGCCAAGTTGTGATGTCGCATTGGGTCCGCAACGTTCATCGCAATCGGCACTTGGGTGTGGCAAGGCTTCATAACTTATGTGATTGTGATGGATGCGATAATTGATTAACTTATATTGCAATGTTGCGGCGGGTCTGCATATATATGTATCGCTATCGACAATCGCAAAGAGTCCGCTTAACACTGTATTACCTAATGCCGATGCGATAATCGCTATCGGCGATTGCAATGGTCCACTGGACACATTGTAATGCCGCTCCCGAAGTGCCAATGCGATATGAGGCTGACAACTAAGCCCGCGTAGGGCGACCACGGAAGAAAAATAAAGGGACAGTGTAAGAGAGGGGATATGGCCCAGAGGATTTTGGAGAAATAACAAAGAAAAAGGACAATTAGGCCAAAAGTGAATTAACAAAGGAAAAGGTTGCAAAACAAGCCTTAGAGGACCCTTTCTCTCTCCTCCAACAAAAGACAGGTGGTGGCTCGTGATTGGCCCAAACAATAAAGGACTAGCACATCAACACTAGCCAATAGGAGGTGGACATGTGGCAGGAGTGACACCATGGTGACGTTATCCCAGAAGAATCATTCTGGAGAATTCAATTAGCGATGATGTTGGCTTGTAGAGTTTCAGGACATAGTGGTATTGGACAGAATGACAACCAATAAATAAAGGGTCGAGAAAACCCTATCGACTAGCTCATCCCAGTGGGTGGAGCCCGAAATATTAGAAATACGATGCAAAGGGGGTGTGTTAGGTTAAAGGGGAATCCATCCTTAGCACTAGGAATGGGTTCTAGTGGAGCAGTTAAAACCAGGAGTGCGACAACAATAAGGGCCGAAATCTTGGAATCCCATAACCTTTAAAGAATTTCAATTAAATAGAAAAGCCAAAATCAGGGAACTCAACCCTTTGGAGTTGGATTTTGGTCACCTCGCAGAGAGGTGTGACCAACGGCATGGAACTGTTAACATAAGAAAAGGGTTTGCATAAGGCTCAAAAGGGATAAGTTCCAAATAGCTTAGGTTATGGTTGCAAAGACCAGTTCTTTAGAAGAAAATAGATAAAGGCTAAGCAAAAGGGGTCCACCTCTGCAATGAATGGAAACAACTAACATACGAGAAAATAGTGGGCAGATCACTATCATCTCTAAGACCTAGGTCCCGGAAGACACTTCAGGGGGTTAACTAGCACAGTGGATAAGCCAACGCTAGCCCCCATAAAGTCAAAGTCAGAAACCGGAAATAATCGATCAATGGCCAAGATTGATTCTAGGGCGGTCAGGCCTCACTCCAAACATTTTCCATTCACCCCGCCGGAGTAGGGGGACCACACCTACTACCAACGCACCAACATGACAACAATGTCAGCAAGTGAGCATGGATTTTGCAGGGTCGAGGGCCTCTCCCCCTCCATTTATCGTCCAACTTCGTGGCTCCATGTTTCCTTCCCAAACTTCTCCACACTATCTCCCATCCACACGTCATGCCACTGTACTCCTTAGTATTTTTCTTGAGCACCACCTTATCATGCTGAGATGGTACACTTACCAATGAATTTCACTCAATACAAGGCAAGATCAATCTTAAAATCATCTATTCTACCCCTACCTTTCTCATGAAAGAAATCACTTATGATGGGCCTGTGAAAGGACTAAAAGATGAAGGCTTTTTGAGGATGACACATTTAATATCAACAGTGGTTGAGGGAAGGCACCACTACTCACTAAAAATGCACCATGTGCTATGAGGAGGGGCTCTTCAGGGTCCAGGGCATTGGGAAAGTGCAACAGAAAATGTGATGAGCTTGTTGACTAAAACTATGTCATGCGCTAGGCTCAAGGGAGTAGGAGACTGTGATAGCACCATTGAGCTTCACATTGACTAAGGGAGGCCCTAACTATGGACTAAAACTCCAACATGTACTTATTAACTAAAACTACGTCATGCGCTAGGCTCAAGGGAGTAGGAGACCATGATAACACCATTGAGCTTCACATTGACTAAGGGAGGCCCTGACTATGGACTAAAACTCCAACATGTGCTCAAGAGGCAGGGTAGGACTCAGACTTGGCACAATGAGAGAGACTAATGGACAAGGGTTGACGACTTGCTTACTAAAAATGTGACATGCGTTATGATTGAGAGGAAGGCTCTCAGAAAAGTGAATTTTTCTTCAATAGTGGCTAACTTTCCACTAGAAATGCAACCTGCACCAAGGAAGGTAGGTAAAGAAAGTATTGGGTGTAGTGAGGGGTTGTAGTTAGCAGTGGGAGCAGGACTAGGCGCTACAACTGTGCCATGCACTATACGTAAGAGGGAGGATTTTGGGCTAGCACAACTTGCTTCTGCAGTGGCTAAATATCCACTAGAAATCTGCCTTGCACCTTATGCTAGCATAATGTGTTTATCTAGTGGCTGAATTTCCACTAGAAATGCACCCTACACTAAGGAAGGCTCACTAAGAGAGGAGATTGTATGGTTGGCTAAGGTAAGCAGGAAAAGGATAGGACTCTTTGCATTGAAGGTGTTCATTGCATTGTAAGGGGGAGAAGGCCTTGTGGCATAATTTCCTTTTACAGAGAATCACTAGAAATACCATCTCTTCTATACAAGGTAGAATTGCTCAGATCTCAGTGTAGTGAGTTAGTGCATGTAACAAGGATAGGTGACTCTGATTTGAAGGTCCTCAACTTGCAATCAAAGGAGCTGACCTCATGAGAGGCTTAGTGTGCAAGTAAGAGAGGGAAGAGCATACGAATGAGACTCAAACATGGATCACACACACAAAATTCCATCTATACAAGCTAGGGAAATGCACAGGACTCATAAACAACAATCGTACCATGAAACGACAACAAAGTGACACTTATTTCTAAGTGTGATAGTTGAAACATCACATTGCGACACTTAGAACACACGTTGCGATACAAGGGTCCACTGCGATCAGAAATTTCACTAAGTTGTAGGAATGTGTCTAGCACATATTCTTTTGATATATATGACTATCTAATGTAGAATATCACACAAGAGATTCCTATAGTGATGTGAAAAGGTGCGACACATACAAGAGTGAACATAGTTAGAAGCGACACTTGTGATAGTAAGAAAACGTGAAAATGATACTTGCAAAAGCTATATTAATTGAAAGAAAAACTTGCCAAAATGAAGGTAACACGAAAAAACCACTTATTAAAGTAAAATCAAGAAAAAACGATAGTCATGAAAGAGAAAGTAACACTTGAGAAAACAAAGGTGCGCCAAAGTGACAATTGAGAAAACTCACTAGAATGATGAGACAATTGCAACCCAAAGTGAGAGGGAGACTATCAGTAGAGAGTACGTACTAACTGTTGACATAGGTTGCACAGTGTATTGTCCTTATGGATTCTATAGTGCCTATCTACTCTTTCATAGGAAAAGTGCACGTAAGGGTTGATCGAGAATTGAGCATGTGTAAGTAAGTGACTTTAACACTTGGTAACTGAGAAGAAGACTTGAATGCTGAGCAAGACATCAATCTACCATGAAGTGACCATAAAACAATAGATGATAATATTCTCAGTAGGCTCCAAAATTCAAGGGTAAAAAAAATTAGGAGGGTGTCGATCGCAACATCAATAGATTCCAAAGCCATAAAAAAATTAACAATAAAGTGTAGATTTCTACTTCAATACACTAATGACCTAATTGACTTTTTAAGTGGTGCCAACTATTTTTCTAAGATTGGTATAAATATAGGATACCATCAGATTAGGATTAGATAAGGGGATGAGTGGAAAAAAACTTTCAAAACGTGTCATTGTTTATTTAGATGATATCTTGATATGAAATCAAACAAAGGAGGAGAATTTGAAACATCTTAAATTACTATTGAATAACCTGTAGGGAGAGAAATTGTTAATTAAGTTAAAGAAATGTAGTTTTATGAAATGAAATTGGTATATTTAGGATTTGTAATTTCTGAAGAGGTTTTAAAGATGGATTATGAAAAATTTAAAGCCATTATTAATTAGCTTGTTCCAAAGAGTTTCCTTGAAGTGAGAAGCTTTCATGGTATAGCTTATTTTTATAAAAAATTATCAAGAATTTTACTAGCATTTGTGCATCAAGTAAGAAAATAAACCATTTAAATTGAATGTAGTAGCTAGCAGTGATTTTAAATTGTTGAAATAAAATATCATAGAAGAGCTTGTTTTAGCTTTACTAAACTTCAGTAAATATTTTCAAGTTGAGACAGATGCAAGTGGGACTATTATTGAAGTAGTACTGAAGCTATTTTGAGTCAAGAGGGAAAAACAATTACTTATTTTAATGAAAAATTAAGTGAGGAAAAACATAAATGTTCCTCTTATGATAAGGAATTTTATGCTATAATTCAAGCTTTGAAGAAATGGAGACACTATCTTATGCCCAAATAATTTGTTCTATACACTAACAACCATGTTCTATATTGTATCAAAAGCTATCGAAAATTGAATCGAAGACATGCTAAATGAGTAGAATTTGTGCAAAATTTTACTTTTGTTATTAAGCACACAACTTGTTCATCAAATAAAGTAGCTAGTGCATTGAGTAGAATTAATTTAAATATACAATAATTTTGAATTAATGTTTTGGGTTTTTATGAGCTAAAAGAAATGTACAAATATGATATAGATTTCAAGGAAGCATATGCAACATGTGAAGATCCAATTAGCATGAAAGAAACTTTGTGGTTAATTTATATGTTTTGGGAAGGGTTGGTATTTAAGGATGATAAAATTTTCATACCAAAATGCTCAATCAGGGGCAATTTGATAAAGGAGAAACATAGTGGAGGACTTTCAAGACATTTTGGTTAGGAAAATACATTTTCTTTATTAAATTATTTTATTTTTGACTAGTTATGTAAGGTGGTGTAAAGAGATTTGTTGAGAGATGTAGAATTTGTCAATAGGCTAAAGGAAAAAGTCACAATACATGGTTATATTAACCATTTCTAATTCCAAGTAGGCCTCGGGAATTCATGAGTATGGATTTTCATTTGGGATTGCCTTAAACCCAAGGGGGCATCGATTATATTTATGTTGTTGTGGGCAACATTTAGAAGTTGGAATACTTTATAGCTTGTACAAAAATTATTGATGCAACAAGTGTTGAAAATTTATTCTTTAAAGAAATTGTGGCATTGCATGGCTTACCTAGGAGCATCTGTGTCAAATAGATATATAATATTTGTAAGCCATTTTTAGAGAACATTGTGGAAGAAACTAGGAACTAGCTTGAATTTTAAACCAGCTTACAACCCATAGACAAATGGGAAGTCATAAATGGTAAATAAGAGTTTGGGAAATATTTTGAGGAGTTTGGTAAGTGATAACATAAAGCAATGGGATCAAGTACTTGCTCAAGCTAAGTTTGCTTGCAACAATTTGCCCAATAAAAGAAAAATAATGAGTACATTTCAGATAGTATATGGAATGCATCCGAGAGGAATTTATGAGCTAAGGAATTTGGGAAAGCATGAGTTAAGAAGTGTTGATGGTGAAGACTTTGTAGAAATCATGAAAGAGTTGCAGTGAAGGGTCAAGCATCAATGATATAAGAACAACATTAAGTATAAAAAAAAGAGTAGACATAAAAGGAAGATAGTTGGACTTTGAAGTATGTGACTTAGTGATGGCATATCTCAGGCAGGAAAATTTTCCTACAGGGACATACAATAAATTAAAACTTAATACATATGGTCCATGTATGATTATAAGAAAAAAATCTTCTAATTCTTACGAATTAGAACTCCCAAGTGATATTGGGATTTCTCCAATTTTCAATGTTGAAGATTTATATCCATTCAACGAGACATAGAATGTGACAATAGATGTTCCTATAGGTGATGAATATCATTCCAACAAATGGAAGAAATAATTTCCAAGTGCGTTTCAAAAAGCGATTGAAGGAATGTTGGAGAAAAGAGTAACTAAGAGAACGAGAGGTAAAGAATATTTTAGTATCTGGTTAAATGGAAGAATCGACTAGTAGAAGATGCCAATTGGATGACAACAACAGAGATTTCCAAGTTTGGCATACGTGTTGAGGATCTCATGAGCAATTATTTTCTTCTTTGTGATTTTGATTTGGGAGTATATCCTAGTTAAATAATTTTGACCTTCTTAGGTCAACCCCATTTACTAAAGGAAGTTGGTTTTCTTAAATTTTATTTCTTTTCATAATATTTTCCTATAACATATCTATAAGAAACTTTATTGTTAATAAGTTAGGATGTCATCTATTTGATGTGTAAAAGGATAGATGTGGCTAATTAAGAATTTGTTAGGTATTTTCGTAAAATGGGTTGGGTTTGTTGAGATTAAATATGAGATCTTTATGTAATATTTTTTAATATAATTGTGTATGAGAGTTTATGAGAATGAGTGCGGTGGAGAGAAATTAGAAAAGAGATTGAAGAATTTGACTCTTACCAAAGGGAGACAACGCACAAATGCCAATTTATAATATCTCTTTTTTTCAAATAAAATATTGTCTATATATTTCTTTGTGTTGTGTGTGTTTAATATCTATGTGTGTGATATAGAAATAGAGTTGGATTAAATTCTCACTCTGTTCAGTCACAGGCAACCAATTTTGTATGATTAGTTCAAATTTGTAATTTCATCTCAGCACAATTCAGCATTTCAAGGTTGATCATTTAACTTCAGGAGATCCATAAATTAATGAGGACGTAACCAAAGTCCGTCACAAGTTTATATTAGTGGATTTATCTAGTTTTAGGAGTATCCAAGTTGTACAAGAGTTATAAGCTTAAATTTTACTAGAATCTGGATTGAACCACAAATAAACTTTAAATCATCCAGAGTTGGCCCATAGCAAGGTATAACCAGACCTCAAGATTAGTGCACAAAGGATATCTGGGTGGAAACGTATCTTGGCCTCAACAAGGGTACTAATTGTTATTAAGCTGGATACCTAGATAATAGAAAATGAGATGGGTAGGAGGTTATCCAAGGTGAATCGCACTAGAGTTCGCAAAATAAATCAAATTACTTACTACAAACTTTTAGCTAGTTTCCACTCTTAGATTTCTCTCTTTGCTCAATATGTTGGCCTACCTCCCTAAATTTTCTCTTTCCTTTAAGCCATATGTTCTCTCTTTGAGTTGCTTCTACATTTTGTTGGGCCAAGAACTCATTCCTTGGATCAACTAGAAATTGAAGGAATTGATCCCACTAAGGGAGAGGGAAAATTATGTTGAGAAATCAACTAGAAATTGGCCCCACCAAGGGAGAATTTTATTTACCTTGAGAAATGAGTTGGTAAGGTGGATCTAATCAAGATTTAAGAAAAGTGTTCCCTCTATTGAATTGAGAGACAAGAGGGTTCACAAAGTTCATTTGTTGGTACATAAGCACTTCAAAGGAACTTTCTTTTATGGTTTCCTCCTAATGGCCTAGATTTTTATGTAATACATGAGTTTCCTTGTGAGGGGAAAGTCACAAGTGAATGAGAAAGAGCATATATATATATATATATATGAAGGAGAAGTTGAAACTTCAAATATTAAGTGTGTATAAACAATTTCTTAAATTTCAAGGTGTATTCTATCCATTCCTTTGAATGCAGAGAATTCCATATCAAGAAAAAATAATAAAAAGTGTAATTGGTGTAAGGGGAAGAGATTTTTAAGAGTAAAGTTTAAAAAAAACAAAAAAACCTATTTTTTTTATGAAATTTTTATTTTATAAATGCTTGATCAATTTGAAAAATCAGATTTTTTTTAATACTAAATATAAAGTTAATCTTTAAATAATATGGAAATCCAAAATTATTATTAGAAACTAATTTTATTAATTAAAACTAGTATTAAATATTTTTGTTTAGATTGATGTAAAGTAAATTTAATTTCTGAAAACAATGGTTGATCAAAATATTAAATCTTATATTGTTTATTATTAAGTTAAACATTAGTTACTCTAATAGTGCATAATTCCATTTAAACTTGTGTAAATTAATATCTTTTTATATGAGTAATCTTTAAGTGTGATTTTTTAGAAATTTTTCTAGTTTATTCCTTGATCAATTTGTTTAGAATCCTACATGGATTCATTGAAATCACAAGTTTGAGAGGTGAAATCTTCACAATCGAAGTGCCCCAGAAGTTTTTGAGGGTGCTAAATCCATATATGCACTAAAAAAACCAATTTAAATAGCACAAATCAAGATTTGACAACAATTTCTTCCGCCCGATTTGGGTTAGAAATATGTAGTAAACTCCAAAAAGTTGCACTTAAAACCACTCCATTTCTATATTGGTTTTTAACCTAATTTTTTATTATAAAAAACACTACATTTATTGTTTTCCTAATTTAATTCAAATAAATCTAATAATATAAATATAAAACATGAATTTGAATTCTATTTTTTTGAAACATACTATTTTATTAAATATTAAAAATATTTTATTTTATTAATTAATTAAGTTTTTAATGAGTTTAATTATTATTATTTTTTTTAAAATCAATTTAAAAAAGTCCAAAGGGTTTTGGATGAAGTGCTGCTCTTTTAAGACACTCTGTGATATGAAGTTTCCTACCAAGGTAATATATTGACATGATAATAATGTAATCCATTCAAACTTAAAAAACAAAAACAAAACAAAACAAAACCCTATATAATTTATATATGATTAATTAATATTAATTAAATAAAAATTTGATTTTCTTATTTTTTTTATTCATATTGTGATTATAACCTACCTACCCAGCAATAGAATCATACAAAATAATATATAAACCCATATCGAGCAATAAAATCATGCGAGTAATATAAACCATATATTAACAAAATATTTGTAATCTACAAATTTCTCGAGAAATCAATTGTAAAATAATTAGATGGAATAAAATCTCCTTACCAAATACATGACTTTTATATTTATTCTTTGTTGGCATGTTTTTTTCTTTGATCCAGTAAGAGTGGTTCCTTCCATTAATCGTGAAAATTACATAATGTACAAAAGAACGGGGTTATGCACAACGACACAACCCCTTACCAACCTCAATAAAATATATACCCAAGGAATAATTCACTTAACTAGCCCGCAAAGCAACTCTTTAAAACCGACCTTCTTAACCCGAAAGATAAGAACAAAAGGGGTTTTAAAGTTTTTTCCGGGACTGCTAAAAAACAAAATTTTCGAGTTATGGTGCACCCAACAGCGTTTAAAGACGAGGGCCCACCAAACCCACAGCGCAAAGTACCACAATAAATGACTTAAGACAAGCCTTAAACTTGGGATTAAAAAGCACCCCGAAAACCGAATGATCCGATTAGTGTAGATCTCACAGTGCATAACGAATTTTGGGTGATCAACTAGCCTGCACCTTAAATGAATAAACGGACCTGATGAAAACTCTAAACCACAAGCCTAAACAATTTCAGGTCTGGAAAAGGGTTAATCGTCAGTTAACTTGATGGCCGGAAACCCGTTCGATCCATCCATTGTAGATCCGACGGTCCTTAGCCCATATTGGGCCGGTAACATGCCCTCCCGATACCAAACCATTCGAACCCAATGAGAGGCATTAACTGTCGCTTTGAGAAATTTCGGGTCCGTTTGGAATCTTCTGAGCATTTAACCGCTCAAAATCTGTTGAAGCCAGAGATTCTGCAATCGAGAGTCAACTGCAAATCAAACTGCCCACTATTTACCCCCTGCTTCTTTATTGCGATTGGTTCCATTTCCTTTGTTTCCATAGGCCTAATTACTGCTTTTCCTTCATAGATTGATATTGCTCCCTATTTCCGCTCGCTTGTCTATTACAGTCCTCCCTCAAATTTCCTGAGGGTGTCAACTCCCAAGCATATCTTTTGTTGCTTCCAGCGTAGAGCACACCTTCATTTTCCAAACGATCCACTAACCTATTGGTTGTTCCACACACATGAACAAAACTGAGTGTTCTCAGGGTCCCCAGGTGGAATTTTATTCATTGGTAAACCTGCAGTAACCGCCAGTGTTTTGAAACTTTTTCTGGTGTTGTGCCATTTCCTATATTCTTGACTGAATTGATTACCAATTCAAAGTCTTATTCTATGATGGCATTGTGTAGATTAGAGTGAATCAAGATTTCTAGGCTTTGCTCTAAGGCCACGAGTTCCGCCATATTGTTGGTGGCCTTCCCCAAATGACTATGAAAGAGGATTTTTATGTAACCCTACTCAGCTCTTATGACTCCTCCATAGCCAGTGGCCCCAGGGTTTCCTTTAGAGGCCCCATCTATGTTAAATTTCAAAAAGCCTTGAGGAGGCGGTTGCTAGATGCCTTTCCAGTAGTTATGTGTCTTACTATCCTGCTTACGCCCTGAGGGGCAGGGAACTAGAGACCCAACTGAAAGAGAATCTGAGCCTCCTATCTCAGAGGAGGCTTCTCAGGTGGTTTTTTTTAGAAGGTTACTTATAGTTTCTTTGAGTTGTCTTAAAATTTGAGCTATGATGCTCTGGGTTGAGCCACTTCTGTTGTTGAAAATCTTGTTGTTGTGCTCTTTCCAGACATCCCATATTAAAATACCTGGAATCAGAGTCCAAGATTTGTTGATTATTTCCTTTTCTGATAAGTTTTTTCTCCATTTCTTCAAAGTGCTAGTGATACTATAATCGTCCCTGTCGGTTTGGCTGAATATTGAGGCTACCCAATTCCACAAGGTAGAGGTGAATGGCCAGAGGTTAAGTAGGTGATCCATCGTTTCTTCTTGCAGACCACATAACTGACATCTAGATGGACCAACTAAACCTCTTTTCCTAAGGTTTTCCCAAGTCAGAATTTTTTTGTATTGTCCCAGCCATATGAACAGTGTTATTTTCATCCAGTGCAGGTTTTTCCATATGTCCCTTCCATGTCTTATCAGGGTTTGGAAGGTCAAACCCCATGGCAATTCTTTTGGCTTCTTTGAGGTTGAAATTGCCTTCGTTGTTTCTCCCCCACCTAAGTTGGCTAGACGAAGTTGAGGTCAAAATCTTTCTCTGTTCCAAGATAATTGCAAGAGCTGTAGCCTGGGCCTTCAAAGGGGTTTCTTCCCTATATATTAGGTCCTTCCATGTTCTCCATTTCCCATTGTTCCTTGTTTAATCCCAGAAGTCACTTACCCTGAAAAGACCTTTATTGTCAGTGTCATTCTTGAGAAATGCTAGTTCTTCTCTACACAGGTTAGGTTCCTGTTGCCAGTTGTCCTCCTAGAACCAAGCTATGTTTCCATCTTTGATCTCCTAGAAACTGTGCTTCTGTACTATGGCTCTATTCTCCCAAGTATTATTCCAAATGTGGAAGCCCTTGATGAGCCCCGTCATCCAAATAAGATCTCTATCTTGCTAGTTATTTGCATACCTCTGTTTCCAGAGCTTAGCCCAAGGGGTTCTCGTTTCCTTTAACCATCTCCACCAAATTTTAGCCCCCAGGACTTTGCTTAGGGTTTCCGGGTCATGAAGACCCAAAGGGTTTGCAAATCTTGTCCCAAGCTATCAAAGCCCATTTCTTTTTCTCTTCCCCTTTGCCCCAAAGAAAATCTCTCTGGATGTCCCTGATATGTTGTATAACACCTTTAGGAGCAGGAAGCGCTGAAAACATAAAGATGGGAATGGTTTCCAGGAAAGCCTTTGTAAGCACTAGCCTTCCTGCTAAATTCAAAGATCTGCTTGTCCATTCCCTGATCATGTCCTGCAGTTTATTAGTGAGTGCCTCCCACACATCCTTGCTCAAGGGTTTGTTAGTGAGAGGTATTCCCAGATATTTGGAGGGAAGTTGATCTCTTTGAAAGCCGAGGATTCTAGAGAGGTTTCTCTTAATAGCAATATCAATATTAAAAAAGAATTTTTTTGATTGGGTAAGACTCACCTCTGTACCAACGGCCATAACAAACTCGTTCATGATGCGTTTGAAATCTTTTGCTTCCTTGACCATGGGAGTGCCTTGCAACATGGTGTCATCCACAAATTGCTGATGAGTTAAGGTATCCCCATTCAGGTTTTTTTTGAGACCCTGGATTCTTCCTTTTGCTTTAGCTAATTTGATCGCTTTGCCTAATCCTTCCATCATGAGAATAAAGTGGAAGGGAGAGAGCGGATCTCCTTGTCTGAGACCTCTCGAGGGCCTAACGACTCTGGTTCGGGAGCCATTAAGTAGGATAGAAAAAATAGCTATGGTAACAAGGGGCATTACCCATCTTATCCAATTATGGTCGAAACCATATGCTTCTAGTACTTCCCTGATGTACGACCAGTGTAGCTTGTCATAAGCTTTGGCTAGGTCAAGCTATATGATCATCCCCACTTGCTTATTGCTTTTAAGAGAATGAACCACTTCATAAGCTTGAATAATGTTATTTAGAATTTGTATTCCTTCCACATATCCAGTTTGCTCCTCCGATACAAGAGTAGGAAGAAGGGGCTTGAGTCTGTTTGTAATTACTTTGGAGATAATTTTGTACACCACATTGCATAAAGCTATGGGTCTAACTATGTCTAGTGTCATAGCTTTTTCCTGCTTTGGGATCAAAGCTATGAAAGAAGCATTGAGTGCCCTCAAAACTGTTTTGGAATCTCTCGAGTCCTCCACAACATCAAGGATGTCTTGTTTGATAATTTCCCAACATGCTTTGAAGAAGTCTACAGTGAACCCATCTGGGCTTGGAGCCTTCCCATTTTGCATCTCTTTGATAACTTCATTGACCTCCTTTTTAGTCACTGGCCTATTAAGATTGCATTTATCTTCCCTGGTTACCAGCTTTGGTATATACTTAGTGAAATTATTGATATACTGTGATCTGTCTAAGAGAGGCTCCTCAACTATGTTTTGGAAATGTTGAACCAGAGCTGATTCCATTTCTTTCTGGGCGCTGAGCTCTTTCCCTTGAGTGTCTTTAAGTTTTGAAATTTTGTTGTTTGCATTGTGGGCAACTGTAGACTTGTGGAAAAACTTTCTATTTCGTTTTCCTTCTTTTATCCATTGCACTCTAGATTTCTGTTTCCAAAATGTCTCCTCTTGCTGACCTCTGTTTTCCCATTCTTGTTGAAGAGAGTTAGCCTGCATTTTCCTTTCCTCGGTAAAGCCATCTGTGATGAGGATCTGATTAATTCCCTAGAGTTTTTGTTCAATTTCCTTTTTGGCTTTGAAAATATTGCCAAATTCATTCTTCTTCCATTCTTTAAGCCCGCGTTTGATGTGTTTCAATCTCTGTTGTAGTAGGAACATTTTTGTGCCTAGGACGGGCATGTCTTCCACCCACCATTTTCTCATGTTTTTGATAAGTTAGGGTGAGTGAGCTAGACATTTTCAAACCTGAAGAGTTTGTTCCTTGGAGTGCCTATAAAAGAAGCTTCAAGCTGGATTAGCTAGTGATCCGAGCCTCCAAAAGGATGGATTGAAGCAGTTAGGTCAAGGCCGGTGAGAAGAGGTCCTCTAAGATTATGAATCTGTCTAGTTTAGAGGTAACTTGAGAAGCCTCTCCCCTCTTATTGTTCTAGGTGAAAGTGCCATTTATTGTCTCCGTATCTACTAGTCTCATGTCATTTACGAAGTTCTGGAAGGCAACGGAGTCCCTACCTAATACCTTGATCCCTCCTTTTTTTCTGAGAGAGATTTTATCATGTTAAAGTCTCCTCCTAGAATCCAGGGCATACTAGGATGTCTTTCTCTCATTTCCTCCAGTGAGGTGAGAAGCTTGATTTTTTCCTCAAGTTTTTGGGGACCATAGACATTTGTGATCATATATAGTTCCTTATCACCCAAAGTTTGGATCACCATCGAAAGGTAGTTCCTAGATGCCTCAACATCCAAGATTCAAAAGAGTAAGAATCCATCCTGTAGTGTTGTTTGCTTTAACTTCTAGATGCTCATACTTAATGAGCCATTTACTATGTATCTCTTTGATTTTTTCTATTGAGCATTTAGTTTCCTGTATAAATACCATATATGGTTTTTCTTCTTTTATTCTATTACTGAGATTTCGTTGTTTTCTTTTACTTCCTAGACCCCTAATGTTCCAAGTTGTGAGCTTCATTATGAAAGGTTTGTGAATGAGTAATTGATGAGATCTTTCATCTTACTTGATTTAATCATGAGTTTCCCGCATTTTGTCAATAGTTCATTTTGTCTCTTCCTTCCTCTTTCCCTGCCTGGGATCTTGGAGGAGTGACCTGATGTAACTTCCATCGATTTTATACCTCTGTTTTCTTGGTTGTCATGGTTCCTTTTGACCTTAGAACCCTTTGCTTGAGATCTCCAGAGGAAGAGTTGTTGCACTTTGTCAAACTCCTCTTGTGGTAGAGAGTCAACTCCTTTGGTAGTTCCTTGCTCCAGGAAATTTTCTGGATCAAGATTCTCCTTTTCAAGGATTTCCTGTAGTTCGTGGTCCTCCGTTCCAACTTCACTTGGGGTCATCTCATGGTCCCTACCAAGTTCCATAGTGCTTGGCAAAACCTCCCCTCGTATGTTGTTTTCAGGGATATCTTCCATGCTAGTATCTTTTTCCTTCTCTGTAGGATTATCCTCCGAGGCCTGGTACGTTCCATTGTTCACTCCTAAAATCTTGACACTGTTATGACTTGGTTGTTTTTCCTCATTAATTTTCTTTTGGTACTTTTTTCCTCCTTTCCCTTTGCCTCCTACCTTGGTGAATCCTGTAGGGTCTTTCCCTGTGTTGGTTTTGGTATTATTTGTCAGTTTGTTTAGTAGGTAGTCTCTAAAGAGGTGTCCGTGTTCATGACACTTACGTCATCTGAATGGGACATGTTCATAGTTCACTGCATGCACCCATTCTTCATCATAGACTTCAAAAATGATTTCATCCGACAGTGTTCTCAATAGGTCCATTTCTACGCATATGCGGGCAAAGGATGTGTATTTTCCTCGCAGAGTCGCATTTGATAATAACCAAAAGGAGTTGTCTTTAGTGGGACTTTTTGGAAGCTTTTCTGGTGGATTTTCGGTATATTTTTCCGGTTTAATTTCTCTAAAATCTGGCTGGAATTCATTGAAATCACAAGATTGATGGGTAAATCCTGCACAATAGAAGGGCCCTAGGGCTTTTTAATGTTGTTGAATCCATATATACAGTTAAAAAAATATTATATATAATACAAATCAAAATTTCACCTCAATTTTTTCCACCTACAAAAAATCACATTATAGACAACTCCTTCACCAAAATATTTGTTAGCATGTTTTCACATGAAGGTATTAACCAAAATATTTGTAATTGGCAAATTTTTCGAAAATTTTTAAAAAAATGATACAAAATAAAATCTCCTTACAAAATACATAACATCTATCTTTATTCTTTGTTGACATGTGTTCACATCTATTTTATTTTTTGTTGACATGTGTTCACATGAAAATAAAGAAAGTTAAATAATATAATTAAGTAATTTAGAATTACAAATTTACATTATCTTATGCTTTTTATTTATATTTATATGCTTTATATTTATATTTACACAAGTAAAACCATTAGTAATAATCACAGAATAACACCACAAATACCATATATACAATGGACGCTGCTACATATTCCAGTTTCATTCTTCTTAAATTTCCATTAATTTATTTGCAAGTGATGAACCCTCCCATTTGGCTGCATCACCCACTTATCATTCCCACGCATTCTCGTCAATTCCTCACAATCCCAAACTATAACACTACATTATGCCTTATACTTGTGTTTACACACAGTAAAAATCAGTGAGTGACACGACTCACAGTACATTAAAAATCAGTGAGTGACACGACTCACAGTACATTTCATATAATGATTGCTCCAATTACATCCCACGCTAACACACTCCACTCATCACAGCCATTTACATTTATTTTCAAGTAATGTTTTCATGTTGGGATCCTCCCATTGGAGGATTGCATCCCACCATTCTCTCTCTCACATTTTATGGACTCCAAATGATTTAACTTATCCCATCCCCCACGCAATCTCTTCAATTTCGAACACTTATCACCATGAGAGACTTGAGCAGGGGGTAGTGATGACGCCCCCTCTCCCAACCCTCCACTTGCTGCTCCCACTGCCCCCACACACTCCAACGACTCTAAGAACTTAAGACTCAAATCGCGTGACTAGATGTGTCAAACATGGCAACTCAGTGGGGAGCTCTTTCAACTGTTTACATTCATCTACTTTAAGGTATTTGAGCTTTGGGAAGGGAGGCACTCGCTCCACATCGCAATTCCTGAGAGCGAAGCTTTCCATATCTTCCATCACCTGCATGTCTTGCGGAAGGTAATTATGACCATCTCCACCCACAAATTCCAATCTCAGCTCTCTCATCTTTGACCAATTTCCGAAAACCCCCTCCTTAACTGATGAATTTATTTTTGCACTGAAAACCCTGAGACGATTCAGAGTTTGCAGATCCTTTAAACAAGCAGACGCTTCTTTCGCATTTGCGTCCTTCTCGAAATCCAATTCAATGTTGGTCCAGCGCATAGTCAATATTTCCAGTGAAATCAATTCCTTGATCCCACGCGGAAGATGCCTCAACTTGGGACACATGTTTATTTCGAGGACCCTCAGACGTTTGAGTTCAGTTATCCTTTGAGGAAGGCACCGTAATTGATCACACCGACTAACATTCAAGAATTGTAGCTCCTTCAGGTTACCAATAGCTTCCGGCAATTCACGTAGACGCGGGCATCTACTTAGTTGGAGGGAGGCCAGGTGTTTCAGGTTCCCGATAGAAGGCGGCAGAGACGTTATGCTAGTTTGTCTTAGATCGAGGACCTTCAGTGAGGACAAGTCGCACAGGAACCTTTCCGGAACTTCTTCAAGACCACTATTCTGATCTAATAGGAGAACCGAGAGGGACCGGCATGGGAAAGTTGTCGGCAGGCACCGTAGATCATTTCTCATCAATGACAGTTTTACACAGTCCTTGCTGACGACTTCCTCGAAGTTGAAATTTTTCAGGCTCTGTCCGCCTTTAAAACAACACCTCTGCTCTTTCTCCGCAGCAATGCGGATTGCCAAATCCCTAAGGATATCGTGTATTTTCCCCTCCTTAATCCTTCCGCCATAACCATGACTTACCACCTCAATCAGACAACGACCCGCTAGGTGTTTGATATGCAAGTCCCCAATGTCATGCAAGTAGCTGTCTCCACTTTCTTCCACCAGACCTTCACAGATCCACGTGTCTATGACTTCTGAGACCTCGATTTCTTGATCTTCTGGGTAAGCTGCAAAATATAGAAAACAAGTCTTTAAGCGATGTGGTAGAACATCGTAGCTCCATCTGAGACGTTTAAATAGCTTTTTCTCCACTCCTGAGTGCAGGTCATAAAACGTGTCACTGACGTTTTTTATGTGATCTAAAGCAATCACCCACTCATTATGAGCACTGGTATGTTGCTTCATTGCAGCAGCGACTACATTTATGGCCAGCGGCAACCCCTTGCACTCCTTTGCGATTTCCCTGGCAACTTCCTCTATTTCATCTGGAACATTTCCATTTTGAAATGCTCGGCTACGAAACAGCTGCCATCCCTCCTCTTCCAATAGCGGTTCCACTTTTATAATATCTTGCACATTCATGTTTGTACACACTTCTTTTTCCCGGGTCGTCAGAAGAATTTTAGAACCTGTGTCATGCACGGACACTCCTAGCTCTTGAAGCTCATCACTACTCCACGCTTCGTCCGCCCACATATCATCTAAGAGTAAAAGATATCTTCTATCCTTTAACCGGTTGCGCAGCATATCTCTTCGCCCTTCCGGATAATCTGGAAGTTGTCCCAAGCTTAATCTTTCGGCGACACACTTTTGCAGAGATGAGATATCGTTTCTGGAAACTGTTAACTTAATAATAAGGTCAAATGAAGACTTTACCTTCTCGCTGTTGTTGATGGTGTCAAGCAGCCGCGTTTTACCAACACCCCCCATGCCGATGATACCCATTCTTTGAATGTTGCTATTTTCATCCGTTAACAATCTTTCAGCAACCTCCCTCTGTTTGGATCGCTTTGCGTCTGCAACAATACATGTTTCGGTGATCGGAATCGGTATCTGGGTGCGCGGAGTAGGGTCCCCATATTGCCCGCTGCTAGGAAAGTCGGTTTGCGCCCTCTGCGAGTGGAGTTGAGCAAGAATTCGGTTCCAATTTCTGATATCTTTGCTGATTTTATAGCGGCAGAGGCACTTGGGACAGCAACCAAGGTAGCTTTTGTGTTGCTGGTGAGCCTGGTACAGTTGGGCAATAGAATCAAATCTTACGCTTAGCGTCTCCGCCTTCTCCAACCAAATCCTCACTGTTGGTTTAGCTCTCTGTTGCTCTCGACGGAGCTCATCTTCTATCTCATTTTTAGCATTCTTCACGTTTTCGACATCTTTTCCCATCTGGGTGACAGCGCAAGGCAAACAAATGAGCACCTTCACCGGTGCAACGACTTTTTTGAAGAGGCTGATCAAACCTGCACTCAAGACATTGGCTGCACATCCAATAGCAATAGCAATTTCGGCCATTTCTTCACAACAATAAAAAAGCGTGCGGTCTGGCAAACCAAAATAAACAAACAAGCCCCAAATCGCACGGGCAATGGAAGATTCAGATCGCTGCTCCAACCGCTAAAGCAAAATTAGGGTTTCTCCTCTAGCTCAAATTGGGCCAAGGCCATGCAGACCGACTGTCGGGGTAAATGCGTCCTGGAGTAGGCAACCATTATTAATAATTTGTCTTGTGGTTCTTGTTCACCTGGGGTCCACAGTAATTTCGAGAGAAATTCGCACTGGAACTGCGGGAAAGCAACTTGATATGACAGCCATTATTACTCAACAGCTGTGAAACAACTCGGACTTAGCGTGCAACGGAGGACCTCACAAAAGCATCGAATGATTATGAACGAATGGCCATTCTTGACTTTGGACATGGAAGGACACAGCATTATTGAATGTGTGTTACTTTTTAATTCCCTGTAGAAACCTAGAAACCTACTGTTTAGGAATATTGACTTTTGTGTCCATCACGTGACTTTGGATATGGAAGGACAAAGCATTATTGAATAAGTGTGTTCAAGAAGAGCCTACTATTTATGAATATTGAATTTTGTGTCCATCTCTTGACTTTGGACATGGAAGGACAGAGCATTATTGAATGTGTGTGTTCCTTCTTAATTCCCTGTAGGAACCTACTGTATATGAATATTGAATTTTGTGTCCATCTCTTGACTGCACATGGAAGGACAGTATTATTGAATGTGTATGTTCCTTCTTAATTCCCTGTAGAAACCTACTGTTTATGAATATTGAATTTTGTGTCCATCTCGAAAAATATATATATATATATATATATATATGATTATCTAGTCTTTTATCGTTGGTAACCTGTGTTAGTATGTATCTACAGACCAGGTCTCCATAACAAGATTCCATTTTTCCCCTGCTGGAGATACAATGGATATGACTGAAATGGATTGAAACATAAATCGAGATTGAAATATATGTATCTAATGGTTGGCTATGAAAGTAGAGGTGAGTAAAATATATAAGATATAAATAGTAAAGTTTATTAATTTTATTTATTAGCTCGTGCTTTACATTATATTATTATGCTTTATTAAATAAAATGTAAGTCTAGTATAAAACTTAAAAGAATAAAACTTATGTTTTACACTAATTATTTATTATAATATTTATATTTTAAAATAATTATAATAAATATACAATTTGATTGGTATAAATGATATATTTATTAATTAATTAATGTTGTAATTTCAAATAATAAAATCATTATAACAATTCTAAGGGATGGAATAGCTTTTTTTATTTTTTACACATTTATGTAATTTTCAAAAAATGTATTTCTTCAAATAGTTGGAATATTATAATTGTGTTATGGTGAAAAAGCCTTAAACACAAATATAGAATCTAATTGACAAGGTCAAAATCTGGCCAACATAGAAACACATTATAAATTCTAGATACCATATAAAAGAGAGTACAAAATGACAATGAATAATGCAAAAAAAAAATTCAATAGGTAGTACAAATGACAATGAATAATGCAAAAAAAAAAATTCAACAGAGAAGGAAAGAGGGGAACCAAAATCCTTACTGGATGATAGGGCCAAACAAGACGTGTGGGTTTATAGTGTGAAGGAATAAGCCTGCTTCAAACTCTTATAATTGCAATCAATGAATATCTAGCTACAAATCAACCTACTATTTCCTTTTCGCAAATTGATGGAGTCAAAAGCCTATTGATCCCATTTCAAAATACTCTTGTAGTTATTTGTTTATGCTAGAAGTCAATTCATTTATATAGAAATTCAACTTCACTGACAATCCCTCTTTGAATCAATTTTAGAAGTGTGTTTTCAAATTCCCTTTAGCTAATATGATTTTCCTCATATCCACTTTAGTAGAAACACATGGTTCCTCTATAGCCAAGGAACAAATAAAGTCTATTTCTCTCTAGTTATGTTGGGTATTTCATAGTCAGGGAACAACAAAACCTATAGATTTGAACATTTAATCATTCCACATGAATTTCAAATATTTACCCCACTAATACATCTAACTCAAAAATTAAGTGAAATGGGAGTTCAATATTTTTGGTTAATGTTGATTGTTCAAAGGAAAGGATGCTCTTACATTAGACATCCTTCGTAAGAAAACTACAATCATCTAGCTTATCTATAGATTGTCATGGATCTTCCACAAGAATGGTTCATCACAACAAATATGTATGGATCTTCCACAAGAATGGTTCATCACAACAAATATGTATGGATCTTCCACAAGAATGGTTCATCACAACAAATATGTCTGGATCTTCCACAACAAATATTGATATATTTTGAAATCTTAAATTATATGATTATTTCTGTAAATCCCTCATTAATTATTATTAACATAATGCTTGAATTTATGAAATAATTGAAATTTGAAAATGGAAGAACAAGCAAATAAACACGCCCATCCACATAAATGAATAGATGGTGTATCATGGGAAACTCAAAACAAGGGAAAACCCAACTACAAGGTGAGTATTATGGGCTCTAAACTATGGCAAGTACCATGCTAAAGAATAAAACCTTTTCTCCTCCTAACAACTTGGAATTTAACATAGCCCAAGGGCCATTCAGGGTTACGTTTTCTGCATCCTCAACCATCAATTAGTGATAAGGTTTTGGATTTTTTAAAATCTTCTTGAAATTCCACATGTCGATAGCCCCACATGTGTGAATAATATGGGTTAATGGAGCATCCAATTATACCATGATGGTCAACAAAGTAGTTCAATTTTTGGGAGGCATAAATTTTTTATATAACCTCCGATTGAAGTGATTTTTGCATGTTGGAAATGTCTCACTGTGTAGAATAACATTGAGAGGACAAACTCTAAGATTGTAAGCTTTTGACATTAAAAAATTTTGTTTGATACCTCAAAATGGCTATAAAAAGTATTGGCAATATTAGACCCACCAACATAGTATTTCTCCCTGATGAGGGAAGCTCATCACTCGTCCACGCGTCGGCCGCCCACATATCGTCCAAGAGTAGAAGATATCTTCTATTCTTTAAACCGTTGCGCAGTGTATCTCTTCGCCCTTCCAGATAATCTGGAAATTGTCCCAAGCTTAATCTTTCGGCGACACACTTTTGCAGAGATGAGATATCATTTCTGGAAACAGTTAACTTAATAATAAGGTCAAATGAAATCTTTACCTTCTCGCTGTTGTTGATGGTGTCAAGCAGTCGCATTTTACCAACGTCCCCCATGCCGATGATACCAATTCTTTGAATGTTGCTATTTTCATCGGTTAACAATCTTTCAGCAACCTCCCTTTGTTCAGATCGCTTTGCGTCTGCAACAATACATGTTTTGGTTGTCGGAATCGGTATCTGGGTGCCCGGAGTAGGGTCCCCTTATTGCCCGCTGCTCGCAAAATCGCGCCGTATTTGAGAGGAGTTCAAAAACATTCCGATTGCACTCTGTTACATCTTTGCTGATCCTATAGCGGCGGGGGCACTTGGGACAGCAACCGATGTAGTGGTTGTGTTGCTGGTAAGTCTCGTACTCTGCGCCAATAGAGTCAGAACGTTCTTTTAACGCTTTCACCTCGTCCAACCAAGCCTTAACTGTTCTCTTAGGGCTCTGTTGCACTTGATGGAGCTCAGTTTTTATATCATGCATTATATCCTGGACATCTTTTTCCATCTGGGTGACAGCCCTAGGCAACAAATAGACCATTTTCACATTTTCAAGAACTTTGTTACAGAGGCTAAAGAAACATTTGGCCAAGGCATTGCCTGCACATCCAATTGCAGTGTTTTCAATACTTCCAGCCATTGGATTCACGAGAATCACAAAGCGTGAGGTCTAGCAAACCAAAAGAAACAGGCAAACCCCAAATCACATGCGCAAGGCAAAATTGAGATTGCTCTCCACTAGCTGAATTATGATTTCTCGTCGCTCAAATTGGGCTAAGGCTATGCAGATGAACTCTTTAAGGTGTAGCCAACCATTATTAATAATTTATCTTATGGTTCTCGTTCACCTGGTTTCCACAGTAATTGGGAGAGAAACTCGCACTGGAACAGCAGGAAAGCAACTTGATTTGACAACCATTAGTACTCAACAACTGTGAAGCAACTTGGACTTAGGCAAGGTGCAACGGAGGGACCTCACAAAAGAATCCAATCATTTCCTGCCCTATTCATGGTTCCTATTATGAACGAATGGTCATTCTCGACTTTGGACATGGAAGGATAGATCATTATGGAAAATTAATTAATGTTGTGATTTAAAATAATGAAATCATTATAACCATTCAAAGTAATGGAATAGCTTTTTTATTTTTTTAGACCAGTATGTAATTTTTAAAAAATGCATTTATTTTCAAATAGTTAGAATAGTATGATTTTCTATGTTGCAAAAGTCTTAAACACAAGTATAGAATCTAATTGACAAGGTCAAAATTTAGCCAACATAGAAACACATTATAAATTCCGGATACCATATAAAAGATAGTATAAAATGACAATGAATAATGCAAAAAAAATTCAATAGAGAAGGAAAGAGGGGAACCAAAATCCTTATTGGATGATACAACCAAACAAGATGTGTGGGTTTATAGTGTGAAGGAATAAGCCTCCTTCAAACTCTTATAATTGCAATCAATGAATATCTAGCCACAAATTAACCTATGCCAAGAATCACGGATTTGTTACTTGCCCTACTATTTCCTTTTCGCAAATTGATGGAGTCAAAAGCCTATTGATCCTATTTCAAAATACTCTTGTAGTTATTTGTTTATGCTAGAAGTCAATTCATTTATATAGCAATTCAACTTCACTAACAATCCCTTTTTGGATCAATTTTAGAAGTGTGTTTTCAAATTCCCTTTAGCTATTATGATTTTCCTTATATCCACTTTAGTAGAAACACATGGTTCCTCTATAGCCAAGGAACAAATGAAGTCAATTTCTCTCTACTTATGTTGGGTCTTTCATAGTCAAGGAACAACAAAACCTATCGATTTCAACATTTAATTGTTCCACATGAATTTCAAATATTTACCCCACCAATACCAACCCACGAGACATCTAACTCAAAAATTAAGTGAAAGGGGAGTTCAACATTTTTGGTTAATGTTGATTGTTCAAAGGCAAGGATAATCTTACATTAGACATCCTTCGTAAGAAAACTACAATCATCTAGCTTATCTATAGATTGTCATGGATCTTCCACGAGAATGGTTCATCACAACAAATATGTCTGGATCTTCAACAAGAATGGTTCATCACAACAAATATTGACATATTTTGAAATCTTAAATTATATGATTATTTCTGTAAAGCCCTCATTAATTATTATTAACATAGTGCTTGAATTTATGAAATAATTGAAATTTGAAAATGAAAGAACAAGCAAATAAACACACCCATCCACATAAATGAATAGATGGTGTATCATGGGAAACACAAAACAATGGATAACCCAACTACAAGGTGAGTATTATGCGCTGCTAAACTATGGCAAGTACCATGCTAAAGAATAGAATCCTTTCTCCTCCTAACAACTTGGAATTTAACATAGCCCAAGGGCCATCCAGGGTTAGGTTTTCTGCATCCTCAACCATCAATTAGTGATAAGGTTTTGGATTTTTTAAAATCTTCTTGAAATTCCACATGTGGATAGCCCCACATGTGCGAAGAGCGCGAGTTAATGGAGCATCCAATTATACCATGATGGTCAACAAGGTAGTTTCAACTTTTGGGAGGCATAAATTTTTTATATAACCTCCAATTGAAGTGATTTTTGCATGTTGGAAATTTCTCAGTCTGTAGAATAACATTGAGGGGACAAACTATAAGATTTTAAAGTTTTGACCTTAACAAATTTTGTTTGATACCTCAAAATGGCTCTAGAAGGTGTTGACGATGTTGGACCCACCAACATTTAGAGAATCTCCCTGATATGAAGTCCCAACTAGAACTCACACCATTTGGAGTAGGATTCCTAGCAGTGGGTGATAGTGTAATGCCTGGACCGCAAAAACACGCAAAGAAAAGTATGATAATAGCAGGTGAGAACAAGTGTGTGACCTTGCAAAGAGTCAAGTGTGATGCATGGAGGTTCCAACACATGAAGGGAAAAGGAAGTACGCCCATTGGAAGCTTGTAATAGTACGCATCGTGAAAGGAACACATGAGTGAAATGACATCGCAAGCTAAGATGCAGAACAATCTAAAAATTAAAGTGATGAGCTAATCCAACAACACACATTCAAAAAGATTCGTACAAATGCATACAAAGTAGTTCATAATCATATGCATAAGTTAAATAACATACATTTCCAATACAACAAAAATAATCCTACTATATTAACAACATATGCATGAAAGTGTGTTGGCTCTAATTTTATTATTATAAGTGAAAGTTCCATCCATACATACACCAATGACAACTAGTAGCCCCAATACTGGAACATTACAGCCAAGAATAGCTGCTCCTCCCAAGAAGTATACTCGCTCTAGGCTATGGAGAAGTCAAGGCTCTTTGTTATGCTCTTGACCTGCGAGAAATCCAAAATACCTGAAATACAAAGAAATATAGCCCATAACACAAAATTATCACATGAAATGAGAAAAACTGCAAAGTATTTTATTATTCATAAACAGATTCAATGCTCACTTGCCTCTTCGAGGGGGCAACCTCCAATAGAGCAGAGCTCAATTACAATAAGACTTGATGATATTTCGCTTACTAACTAAGACTATTTATATCTAAATGACATCCAAAACCCTAACTACTAGTGGTCCCTTGCATAACACAGGTTAACCACTTTATTTATTAATTATGACCCATTTACAACTACCAGTGGCCCCTTTTCTCTAATGCGGGTCAACCACTTACAATTATTAATGCAAGCCTTATTGACTCTTTAACTAACTATGACTCTGACTTAGCCCATTGGGCTTATTACATAAATAAAGTGGTTAGGGTTGGACCCTAAAATTCCCTCCCCCATCAAAAGCATCCTTGTCCTCAAGGCTAAAGCTGCGGAAACTGTTGAAGAATAACAGTTGGTTCCCAGGTCGCATCTTTTGGAGAGGTGTCTTTCCACTTGATGAGGACTTCCTTGATCGTGTGGCCACGAAGATGTCTTTCACAAGTATCAAGGGCTTGTTCTGTTCAGAGCCAAAGTGAGCCTTCCTCATCCAATTCGGGTAGACTTGTTTGAACTCTACAATTGTTCCCCACCACTTTCTTATGGCATGATACATGGCAGACTAGATGGATTTTTGAAGTAGGTGGAAGGCCAGTTTGTAGGTGACTGCTCCTATGCACTGAAGTATTTGATAAGGCCCATAGAATTTTGGTGCTAGTTTTTGACAACCCTTTTCTTTGAAAGATGTTTGCTTATATGGTTGGAGTCGTAGGAATAACTGATACCCTTCTTGAAATGTGAACGATGTTGGTCTGCATGTTGCTTCATTCGGTTCTGAGATTGATGTAAATTATCTTTGAGATGAGCTATCATGGCGGCATAGTTTTGTAGAAGTTGATCAATTGCATGTACTTTAGAACATCGAGGGTTATAAGAAATAGGTAAAGGTGGGAGTTGGCCATACACTGCCTCATATGGAGTCATCTTGGTGGCTTCATGATAGTTAGTATTATACCACCATTTAGCTAAATGTAGCCATTGTACCCATTGATGCTGCTTTTCTGAAGTGAAACACCTCAGATATGTCTCCATGTAGAAATTCTCCCTATAGATCACCTGATAATGCAATGTAACTAAAGAAAATTGCTTGATCTACTTCTACTATCAAACTTGCAGAAGCTTAATCGATTTTGAGCAAGATCAAACAGAAAACATATAACAAAGAAGAAAAATCAATCACACATGAAACACAGAAGAATACTCTGGGGAAAGCCTCAGCTAAAAACCCCGCTATTTGTATTATCATATAAGGTGGAAATACATCAAGATTACACAAAGCTTTAGCTCTCACAGCTAACCAGCTCTCAGTACAATCCTCCTAGATGTTCACAGGCAAACAAGGCTTCTCGCAAACCTTCTCCTCAGCCCTCCAAGCCTCCTATTTCCTTGTGTTGTTTCTCCTGGGTGACCTTACTGTTACCAAGTGTAACATTGATCACTCACACTGATCTCACCCCTTGTAAAACTACGCAATCCTCAAGGAACCTTATTCCTTCTGCATGGATGAGTTTCCTTTATAGGAAAATTCCTCCAACTGATAGTAGAATGTCCATGTCTTTAATCTCAACTGGGCCTTTGTTTGAACTGACATGCATGAGTTATTTATGAGAGAATATTCAGTTATCTGGGGTACATTAGTTTCATGCATGCATGCATTAACTGACTGAACTCATAATTAGTTCCACAAACTATTTGGAACTAATCTAACTGCACTTAACTCAGTTAACTGAGCTAACTAATTACAACTCAAATACAACTCATCCTTATCTCCTTAATTAAGGGATAACTTCTCAATCAAAGGGATAACTGTTGCATGACTTCACAAAGACTTCATGTTTGAATTTCTCCTACTAATTAACTTAGGATGAATTAATTAATTATTTTTCAAATAGCTGGTGAGACTAAATTCAAATTTTAATTATCAATTTTAATTCAAGGACAAATTAAAATTGGAATATCCTAAAATGATATCCTTAGAAATGCTATTTTTAGCATTTCTTGTTGCTATTGTCAACACTCCCTCTCAACAAGAAAGGAATTCAACTCGATCCCAATCTTGAACCTTTGGAATGTTCTGCATGCAACACTTCTTCCTAGTGTTGTTGCTCCAGCAACTCCAGAAACAAAAAAATATCCAGCCTGAATCAGAATGATGCCTTTGTCATCAAAGTCTCTGACTGCATCAATCACACTGATTCCTCCTGCTGCATCTGTGCTGCTGTTGGTCCTATCTCCCAGCACTGCATTCGCACTACACCTCTCATCATGTTGCATCGTGCTGCCCACTGCTGCACTGCAACTCAGTTACTGAGAAGTAACTGATCTCCCAACTGACCTCCCTATTGGGCTACAAACACCCTCTGATGTTGAATCTCCCTCTGCCGCTCCATCCGCATCTGTCTCTACCCACTCAGCCAATCCTGCTACTCCTCATCGGGGCTCCCGTAGTAAGGTCTAATCAAAGAGGTTGGGTACCTCAAGGATCCTGCCCCTATTTCAGCCTTCATGGGACTATCACTTCACATCGGCCCACCTCACACCTGGAGGTATGGCTGCATTGATCCCTTTGTTGACTTGGCTCGAAACATCCCCCTACTAGAGGTCTCTACATGAGTGGATGCCTTCACTCAGTCTCTTCTCAGCATCTCCAATTGTGGCTCCTCCACAATTGTCAAAGACTTCTTCTAGGACTACATGTTGAGAGGTAATTTACTCTTCCTCTCAACCACCAAGTCTCTAATATTGGCCTTTCTCCTCAAGGCTTTGCATGCATCTTGAACCTCAAGAGCATACAGGTTCTGTTACCCATGAACCGATCTGTTTCACCTGTCCCGTGGTGATGTGTCCAATGAAAAACTTTCCCTTACTGAAGGCAACATCGTAGCCTTTGTCCTCCAACATCGCAATCGATACCAAGTTCTTCTTTAGTCTAGGCACATACTTCACATTTGTCTGTTGTAAATAATACTAAGAGGGGGGGGGTGGGGTGAATCAGTATTAGCAATTTAACAATCTTTCTTTTCCATAAACAGATTTATATACGTAACTTATGTTAATGAAATTCGCGTGTATATGCAACTGTGTATAGAGAAACTAGCGTATACCATGCAAACTTATTATTTAGTTATTTGATCTTTAATCTGTGTATCATAACCATATAAACAGTAACCAGGTGCAGTAAACAGAATAGGCAATCACACACATGAACACAAGATATAAGGTGGAAACCCAATGTGGTTGAAAACCACCTGCTGCAATTGTCTCTATCTTTCTTTAATAAGAAACTTTTTTTTACAAATTTTGTACTGGTGTAGCCTTATACCAGTACGCAGGCTTCTACGTGCAGAAGGCTACAACCTTCTCTCGTTCTCCAGCTTCTCCAAGGAGGGGAGCTACAACCCCCTATCTCTTGTACTAAATTATCTGTTTACTAGCTGATCTGTGTACTAGCTTTTGTTTTCTCAATATCTTTACTTAGACCCACAATTTCACATTCTAAATTTTTCATTGTGTTTTTCCCTTTCAGTAAGTTGGAGTGTCAAAGTATCTATAATCATACTCTTTTCTTCTAAACAGATTTTAAGTTTAGAAATTTCTTCATAGAGAACATCTTCATCTAAAGCATCCAAGAAATCATCATCTTCAAAAGCTATCAAAAGTATATAGTCATTACCATGTTCATTCATCACTCTTTGATAAACCATCGCTATCTTCATGCGTATAATAGCTCTTCTTACTTACATTCTGTTTTCTATTCCATTTTGCCAGTTCCTTACCTTTATCAAGTTTATCTTTATGAGGACATTTGGCTGCATAATGACTGACTCTTCCACAAGCAAAGCATTTGAAAGGTAATTTACTTCTGAATCTTCCAGAACTTCGATGAAGGTTCTTGACAAAGTTTGCTTCTTCCTCTCCTTCTGAAATATTGAGCTCTTCTCTTCCTGACGTTTTGAATGTGACTTCTCTCATATCTGATGGACCCCCTCTTCTCATTTCGAAAGAAGTTAGGATTCCGTGCAACTGTGTCAGAGTAATATTCTGAAGATTTTGCTTTTCTTCTGTGGCAGAAACTTTTGATTCAAACTTAGAAGACAAGGGTCTTAAAACCTTTTCAACTACAGTAACTTCTTTTATCTTTTCACCCAAGTTTTTCATGTGATTGACAATCTCATCTATACGTAAGAAGTAATTAGCTATACTTTCATCATTGTGCATTTTGAGAGTTTCATATTGAATTATGAGAGATTGAAGTTTTGCACGTTTTACCTGATCGTCTCCTTCATAGCTTAGAACGATCTTCTCCCATATTTCTTTGGCAGTTTTGAGTTGCATAGCCTTGACAAATTCTGATTGTGACAGGCTCCCCAATAATGTATTGACAGCCTTGGCATTTGTTTCATACTGCTTTTTACCTGCCGTATCTGTAGGAATTGTTGATGGAAATGTGTATCCTCCTTCCACGATTTCCTAAACATTTGTTCCAAGAGATTGAAGATAGGCTGTGGTTCTTACCTTCCAATAGACAAAGTTGTTCCCATCAAAGATTGGTGGTCTAATGGATCCCTCTCTTTCATAGCTGCCCATGATGATAGATATTCCTTCAAGCGATCAAGCTTCTTTTGAAGGACTTGCTCTGATACCAATTCTTGTAAATAATACTGAGAGGGGGGTTGAATCAGTATTAGCAATTTAACAATCTTTCTTTTCCATAAACAGATTTATATACACTGCTTATGTTAATGAAACTTGTGTGTATACGCAACTGTGTATAGAGCAACCAGCGTATACCATGCAAACTTATTATTTAGTTAGTTGATCTTTAATCTCTGTATCAGAACCATATAAACAGTAACCAGGTGCAGTAAACATAATAGGCAATCACACACATGAACACAAGATATAAGGTGGAAACCCAATGTGGGTGAAAACTACCTGCGGTAATCGTCTCTATCTTTCTTTAATAAGAAACTTTTTTTTACAAATTTTGTACTGGTGCAGCCTTATACCTGTACGCAGGCTTCTACCTGCAGAAGGTTAAAACCTTCTCTCATTCTCCAGCTTTTCCTGGAACGGAGCTACAACCCCCTAGCTCTTGTACTAGCTGATCTGTTTACTAGTATGTAGGTGCTGACCTACAGAAGGCTACAACCTTCTCTTTTCTTCCAGGGACCATGTTTCATAAATTTTCAAACTGGATCCATCAATAACATCAATCAAACATCAAATATATCTGCATCAACCAATCTCCTTTGTACCAACCAAAACTGAATCAAACAATCACTTTTCTGAATGCTGTAACCAGAATACAGTAACAGTAACCATAATCCAATCCAGAACCCAGAATACTGCAACAACAAATAGAAGTAGATAAAATATATTCTATGAGGAGTACGCTACTTCAATGTGTCTAACCTGCGTGCATACGCACTTTTCTCAAGGCAGACCTACTTATATGCTGTTTTGAAATGCCAAACCAGCGTGTATATGCACCTTTGCTATACTGAACCTGCGTACAAATCTGTAAAATATAATTTAACCTTTACAACCATTAAGATATTAGTTGTACCGAGATCATCAAATTTACAGATTACGACATGCACCAATTATTCAGATAAAAGATCAAAACCACATAAAGATATTTCTCTTCAAGCCTTAAGATCTTGACCCATCAATAGATCTTATCCTTCTTCAAGTGCTCAGGTTCTTCCTTGATTCAGATCCAGTTATGTCCCATAACCCAATGACCAGTATTCTAGATCTTGCTCTTCATTAGATATTCAATACTTGCATGTCTTTGCCTAATGATCTCCTTCTCCTTTTATAGTCTTAGGCCTTACTCAATTCCATGGTCCAAAACCACTTAGAATCAAAACCTTGGACCAAATACCTGGGGTCAACCCTTCGGACAAGATACCTTGGACCAATACCATGGGTCAAAATACCAAGGACCAAATACCATGGACCAAAACCAAGTTTTCCAATATGTACGCTCTTTTCCTTGCGTGAAAGTGCGTGTATATGCACACGCGCCTTTTGGTCTGCGAACCTGAAGGTGTATACGTGAATTGGTCAAGAGGAACCTGCATATACCTTTTTTTTATTTCATCTGTGAGCCTAAACTGTGATTTGTTATCTGAGTGAGTTACCATCAAGGACAACACCTGTGTCATAGCGTTAAACCTGTGTCATAATGCCAACAATCTCCCCCTTTGGACTTGATGGCAACCCCAAGTCACTCTCCCCCTTTCTCATCAAGGGCAAAGGGTTATGCTCCCCCTGAGTACATGTTGAATTCTTTGATCTGTTGAAGTGTGTTGTTCATGCTCCCCCTGATTGTAAGCAAGGTTTGCAAAAAGATGTTTTACAAGAATAACATGACTCTATACATCATAAATGACCTTCCTATCACCAACGACTCATACATACATCCATCTCCCAACCAAGTGGGGATATACCAAGATTGACTCATCCATCCAACCAAGTCGGGATATACCAAATGTTTATACATGAAAGAAAAAAAAGAACATTACATCATCCATCCCAGGCATAGTGGGGAAAAATAGGTCGTTACATGACCTTGATAATAAAAGATATACATGACATAGAGACAAACCATCTAAGACAAGACTATGATAGTCATCAACAACTATCATCAGCAGTATCTGTCAATCACCATCCAGACTAGCAACCATGATCTCCCTCTGCACCTGTTCCACTTGAATCAAAACAATTGTGAAAATTGTACCAAGATCTTCTAAGATAATGCCAACAATGCATTATTAGAAGTATATGCTCCCCCTGAACCTGTGCCTGATGATCACTATCAGACCCATATCAGACTCTTTTCATCCTAAGTCTAGCCTACTGATATTCTTCAAACCAACATATACGCGACTGTATCCATAGCAATCGGCGTATGTACACGGATATGATTCATGAAACTCGCGTACAACCACTTTTCTCTGAAACAAATAAATGTCAACAGCAAGATGATGCATCAACTACTCTCAGCTTCTTTCTGAGGTATTCAAATGTTTCTCTGGGCAATGGTTTGGTGAATATATCAGCAACCTGTTCCTTGGAGGGAACATACTCCAATTTGACCTTTTGTTCAAGCACTTGTTCCTGGAGAAAATGATATTTGATAGGTATGTGCTTGGTCTTGGAATGCATGACTAGATTCTTTGAAATACTGATTGCACTTGTATTATCACACAGAATGGAAATGGGTGGAGTACATGTGATCTGAATGTCTTGCAATGTTTGCATCATCCAAAGGAGTTGTCTGTAGCAAGATGCAGCAACCACATATTCTACTTCAGCTGTAGATAATGGAATTGAACTTTGTTTCTTGCTGAACCAAGACACTAATCTGGAACCCATAAAGAATACACCACCACTAGTGCTTTTTCTGTCATCCACGCTTCCTACCCAATCTGCTTCTGTATATGCATGAAGTGTTAGATCTGTATCTCTAGGATACCATAGACCAAAATTTTGTGTTCCTTGAAGATATTTGAAAATTTGTTTGACTGCCTGAAGGTGTGATTCCTTTGGATTTGCTTGGAATCTTCCAACTATTCCCATTGCATGCATGATGTCCGGTCGGGTATCAGTTAGATAAAGCAGACTACCAATCATGGATCTGTAGGTTGGTTGATGCACTGTTGTTGATTCATCATTTGCGCTGAGGCTGCATCTTGTTACCATAGGGGTACATACTGGCTTAGAATCTTCCATGCCATATTTCTTCAAGATTTGTTTGAGGTACTTGGTTTGTGATAGAAAAATACCATCTTTATTTTGTTGAACTTGTAAGCCAAGAAAATATGTGAGCTCACCAAGCAGAGACATTTCAATTTTTTTTTGCATTACCAAAGAAAAGTTTTGACTCATGGCTTCTTCACTGCTACCAAAAATGATATCATCAACATACACAACAAGTATTAGCAATTTATCATTGTCGATTTTTATATATAGATTGCTATTAGCTGATCCTTTTGAAAAACCCTGTTGATGAAGGTATTTGTCAAGACGATAATACCAGGCCCTTGGAGCTTGTTTGAGACCATAGAGAGCCTTTCTGAGTCTGCATACAAGTTTTGGATCATTTCCAAGGAGAAATCCATCTGGTTGCTCAATATATACTTCTTCTTCTAGGTCTCCATTAAGACAGGTAGATTTCACATCCATTTGATATACTTTGAACTTCTAAAAGCTAGAAAGAGCAAGGAACATTCTTATGGCTTCAAGTCTAGCAATAGGTGCAAAAGTTTCTTCAAAGTCTATACCTTCTTGTTGAGGATACCCTTTACAAACAAGTTTGGCCTTGTTTCTAATAACTTCTTCATTTTCACTTAGCTTGTTTTTGAATATCCATTTGGTTCCTATGACATTCTTATCATTAGGTCTAGGAACCAATTCCCAAGTTCTTCATTCATGGCCTTGACCCAACATTCATCTTTGCATGCTTCATTTACATTTTGCGGTTCGACGGAGGAAAGCAATGCTAGATAGCTTGGAGTTTTTGTAATAGCTCTTCTTGTCTGCACACCTGCCTCTTTCAGCCCCAAAATTTGAGTTTCTGGATGATTCTTCTGAACACACTTGGATGGAGTCTTTTCTTCTACCCTTATTGGTTCTTCTGGTGCCTCATTGGTTTCTTCTTCAGAATTAGTCTGATTTGATGTGGAAGGATAGTCCTCATCTTCTTCATAATCTTTGATTTTTACCTACTTTGGAGTTTTGCCTGCTTCATCAATCACGACATCAATACTTTCAACAATTTTCCCAAGTGTTTAATTATAACACTTATATCCTTTACTTTGGGAAGAGTAACCAAGGAGAATGCCTTCATTTGCTCTAGGTTCAAAATTGCCAAGTTTTTCATCAGTCCTCTTGATGTAACATTTTCTTCCAAAAACTTTGAAGTATTTTATAGTAAGAGTCTTACCATATCAAATTTCATGTGGAGTTTGAGTGTTTTTTACCCGGACGTTTGTTTTGTTGAGAATAATGACGGCAACAAATGCAGCTTCACCCCAGAAGGTTGTAGGAGTTCCAGACTCATTTAGCATAGCACGAGCCATTTGTTGAATAGTTTTGTTCATCCTTTCTACCACTCCATTTTGCTGAGGAGTTCTTGCGGTAGAGAATTCCCTTATTATTCCATGTTCTTCATAGAAATCGAAGAATTCATCCGAGGTAAATTCCCCTCCTCGATTAGACCTGAGGCATTTGATTT
Source organism: Pinus taeda (assembly GCA_000404065.3). NCBI lineage: Eukaryota > Viridiplantae > Streptophyta > Pinopsida > Pinales > Pinaceae > Pinus > Pinus taeda. The sequence continues at coordinate 119,496 of APFE031503602.1, read as the reverse complement.
TACGATCTGATTCATTTTCAACAAAGGCTTTGAAGGCTTTGAACTTTTCGAAAGCTTCCTCTTTATGCTTTAGAAGTCCTATCCAACACATTCTAGAAAAGTCGTCAATGAACAATATAAAGTATTCTTCTCCACGAGGTGACTTTTCCCTAGATGGACCACATAAATTAGTGTGAACAAATTCAAGAGGCTTACTAGTTGATCCTTCCTTCTTAGGGAAATGTGCTCTGGTTTGCTTACCAAATTGACATGATTTGCATATTGTATTCTCTAAAATGCTGATATCTGGAAGATCACGAACAGCCTGGTATCTGTAAAAAGAGCTTCGGCGTAAATCACATAAAAAGATCATTGTCGACGTGTTTCGAACCCACCAGTGTGGTTCATCGTCAGGACAAGTTGAAGAAACAGATCTGGCCTAGCAAGTTAAATAGGCTGAGCAGAGACTCCAACGGCTATAAACAGCTATATTTGACTCTAGGACCTAGGCCATAATTATATTAATAAATTTAATCTTATTATTATTTTTATAATATTAAGATGATAATATAATATTTTATTTCTAGAGATAAGAGAAATTAGGTAGGAGCGAGTATTATCAAAAGAAATTTATTTGTTTAAATGAATTAATGGTTATTTAAAAATTACTATTAAATTATTATTTTTGAATGAATAATGATATATTTATAATGTAAGATCTTATTTTTATTTTAATAATATTAAGTAATAATATAAATTCTCTAGAGATAAGAGAAATTAGGAAGAAATTCATATTAATGGTTAAAATTTTTTACTATTAAAATATTATTGGTTGAATGACATCTTCATCTAAAGCATCCAATCTTTTGTGCCATAACCAGTGTTCATCGTTTTTGCTTAGGTAGCACTGTTGTTGTCCCCCCTTGAGTATGTACAGGTTGTTTGGAGTTCTTACAGTGTTTCTCCTGTATCAAGCTCATGAACAACACATCCATTTGATCGAAATACTACCTCATTTCCTTGATCACACATTTGACTGACACTCGATAGATTATGCTTCAGACCATCTACATAAATAACATTCCCAGCTTTAACTTTTTCTTTTAAGAGAACGAAGCCTTTACCTTTTATGACTGCAGGAGTGTCATTACCAACTGAGACCTTCTTTTCCTTTTCTAAGGCATTATATGACTGAAGTTTTTCTTTATCACCTGTCATGTGTTTCGAGCATCCACGGTCGATGTACCATTGATTTTCTTGTCCTTCTGCATACAAGGCTTTACCACATCTTTATGTTTGTGATTCTTTCTTTCTCCATGTTTTGGGACCCAATGAAGCTTGCTCCTTTTGAGATGTTTGCTGAAATTTACTCCTGCATTCAGAATATTTATGACCGAAGTTATTACAGATAGAGCATTCTATTTCATTTTCAAGAGCATAAAAGTTATTGAAGGTCCTTTTCATGATCCCAGTCACATTCCATTGACTTTGTGCTTCTCTAGTCATGATGGTCTTGTAGGCAACACATTGAGCAACTTTGTGTCCAAAGTTATGACATGAAAAACATTGGCCATTAAAGAAATTCTTACGATTATTGAATCTATTGACCTGATGATTGTAGTTTCCATTGACATTCATTCTTGAAGCAAATTGAGACTGATTTACCTGTGGTTGGTTATAGCTTTTGTTCATTCTTGAAGTAGATTGAACACGATTTACCTAGTGATCTGCTTTATGCCTTTGCTGACAATTGTCAACCTGTTCATTTCTCCTTGCTGCATCAAGATAGCTTTTGGAGGTTGATGGCTTCTGTGCTTGAGAAGCTTCTTCAGTATATCCAAGACCTGTCTTTATTAGAGGAGAACACTATACTTCGATAATTTCATCTAAAGTTTTTGATCCTTTAGCAAATCTAAGGTTGAGAGCTTTTGTTTTCTCAATATCTTTTCTTAGACCCACAATTTCACATTCTAACTTTTCATTGTGTTTTTCCCTTTCAGCAAGTTGGAATGTCAAAGTATCTATAATCATACTCTTTTCTTCTAAACAAATTTTAAGTTTAGAAATTTCTTCATAGAGACCATCTTCATCTAAAGCATCCAAAAAATCATCATCTTCAAAAGCCATCAAAAGTCTATAATCATTACCATGTTCATCTTCATCACTATTTGATAATCCATCACTATGTTCATGCGTATAATAGCTCTTCTTACTTACATTCTGTTTTCTATTTCATTTTGTCGGTTCCTTGCCTTTATGAAGTTTATCTTTATGAGGACATTTGGCTGCATAATGACCACTCTTCCACAAGCAAAGCATTTGAAAGGTAATTTACCTCTGAATCTTCCAAAACCTCGTTGAAGGTTCTTGACAAAGTTTGCTTCTTCCTCTCCTTCTAAAATATTGAGCTTTCTCTTCCTGAGGCTTTGAATGTGGCTTTTCTCATATCTAATGGACCCTTTTTTCTCATTTCGAAAGAAGTTAGGATTCCGTGCAGCTGTGTCATCGTAATATTCTGAAGATTTTGCTTTTCTTCTATGGTAGAAACTTTTGATTCAAACTTAGAAGACAAGGATCTTAAAGTCTTTTCAACTATAGTAACTTCTTTTATCTCTTCACCCAAGTTTTTCATGCAATTGACAATCTCATCTATACGTAAGAATTAATTAGCTATACTTCCATCATTGTGCATTTTGAGAGTTTCATATTGAATTTTGAGAGATTGAAGTTTTTCACGTTTTACCTGATCGTCTCCTTCATAGCTTAGAACGATCTTCTCCCATATTTCTTTGGCGGTTTTGAGTTGCATAACCTTGACAAATTCTGATTGTGACAGGCTCCCCAATAATGTATTGACAACCTTGCCATTTGTTTCATACTGCTTTTTACATGCCATATCTATAGGAATTGCTGATGGAAATGTGTATCCTCCTTCCACGATTTCCTAAACATTTGTTCCAAGAGATTGAAGATAGGTTGTGGTTCTTACCTTCCAATAGACGAAGTTGTTCCCATCAAAGATTGGTGGTCTAATGGATCCCTCTCTTTCGTAGTTGCCCATGATGATAGATATTCCTTCAAGCGATCAAGCTTCTTCTGAAGGACCTGCTCTGATACCAATTATTGTAAATAATATTGAGAGGGGGGTTGAATCAGTATTAGCAATTTAAAAATCTTTCTTTTCCATAAACAGATTTATATACACTACTTATGTTAATGAAACTTGTGTGTATACGCAACTGTGTATAGAGCAACCAACATATACCATGCAAACTTATTATTTAGTTAGTTGATCTTTAATCTGTGTATCAGAACCATATAAACAGTAACCAGGTTCAGTAAATAGAATAGGAAATCACACACATGAACACAAGATATAGGGTGGAAACCCAATGTGGGTGAAAACCACTTACTGCAATCGTCTCTATCTTTCTTTAATAAGAAACTTCTTTTTACAAATTTTGTACTGGTGCAGCCTTATACCAGTACGCAGGCTTCTACCTGCAAAAGGTTACAACCTTCTCTCGTTCACTAGCTTCTCCTCGAAGGGAGCTACAACCCCCTAGCTCTTGTACTAGCTGATCTATTTACTAGTATGTAGGTGCCGACCTACAGAAGGCTACAACCTTCTCTTTTCTTCAAGGGACCACGTTTCATAAATTTTCAGACTAGATCCATCAATAACATCAATCAAACATCAAATATATTTGCATCAACCAATCTCCTTTGTACCAACCAAAACTGAATCAAACAATCACTTTTCTGAATGCTGTAACCAGAATACAGTAACAGTAACCAGAACCCAATCCAGAACTCAGAATACTGCAACAACAAACAGAAGTAGCTAGAATATATTTTATGAGGAGTACGCTACTTCAATGTGTCTAACCTGCATGCATACGCACTTTTATTAAGGCAGACATGCGTATATGTTGTTTTGAAATGCCCAACCAGCATGTATACGCACCTTTGCTATACTAAACCTGCATACATATCTGTAAAAGATGATTTAACCTTTACAACCATTCAGACATCAATTATACCTAGATCATCAGATTTACAGATTACGACATGCACCAATTATTCAGATAAAAGATCAAAACCACATAAAGGTACTTCTCTTCAAGCCTTAAGATCTTGACCCATCAATAGATCTTATCCTTCTTCAAGCGCTCAGGTTCTTCCTTGATTTAGATCCAGTTATGCCCCATAACCCAATGACCAGTATTCTAGATCTTGCTCTTCATTAGATATTCAATACTTATGTGCCTTAGCCTAATGATCTCCTTCTCCTTTTATAGTCTTAGGCCTTACTCAATACCATGGTCCAAAACCACTTAGAATCAAAACCTTGGACCAAATACCTGGGGTCAACCCTTCGGACAAGATACCTTGGACCAATACCATGGGTCAAAATACCAAGGACCAAATACCACAGACCAAAACCAAGTTTTTCAATTTGTACGTGCTTTTCCTTGCGTGAAAGTGCGTGTATACGCACACGCGCCTTTTGGTCTGCGAACCCGCGTGTATACACGACTTGGTCAAGGGAAACCTGCATATACCTTTTTTTTCTTTCATTTTGTGAGCCTGAACTGTGATCTATCATTTGAGTGAGTTGCCATCAAAGACAACACCTGTGTCACAACGTCAAACCTTTGTCATAATGCCAACAATCTCCCCTTTTGGACTTGATGGCAACCCCAAGTCACTCTCCCCATTTGTCATCAAGGGCAGAGGGTTATGCTCCCCCTGAGTACATGTTGAATTCTCTGATCTGTTGAAGTGTGTTGTTCATGCTCCCATTGACTGTAAGCAAGGTTTGCAAAAAGATGTTCTACAAGAAGAACATGACTCTATATATCATAAATGACCTTCCTGTCACCAACGACTCATACATACATCCATCTCCCAACCAAGTGGGGATATACCAAGATTGACTCATCCACCATACCAAGTGGGGATATACCAAATGTTTATACATGAAAAAAAAAGAGTACATCGTCCATCCCAGGAATAGTGGGGAAAAATAGGTCGTTACATGACCTTGTTAAAAAAAGATATACATGACATAGAGACAAACTATCTAAGACAAGACTATGATAGTCATCAGCAACTATCATCAACGGTATTTGTCAATCACCATCCAGACCAGCAACCATGATCTCCCTCTGCACCTGTTCCACTTGAATCAAAACAACTATTAAAATTGTACTAAGATCTTCTAAGATAATGCCAACAATGCATTATTAGAAGTATATGCTCCACCTGAACCTGTGACTGATGATCACTGTTAGACCCATATCAGACTTTTTTCATCCTGAGTCTGGCCTACTAATATTCTTCAAACCAACATATACGTGACTGTATCCACGACAAGCGGCATATGTACGCGGATATGATTCATGAAGCTCGCGTACAACCACTTTTCTCTGAAACAGATAAATGTCAACAACAAGATGATGCATCAACTACTCCTAGCTTCTATCTGAGGTATTCAAATGTTTCTCTGGGTAGTAGTTTGGTGAATATATCAGCAACTTGTTCCATGGAGGGAACATACTCCAATTTGACCTTTTGTTCAAGCACTTGTTCCTGGAGAAAATGATATTTGATAGGTATGTGCTTGGTCTTGGAATGCATGATTGGATTCTTTGAAATACTGATTACACTTGTATAATCACATAGAATGGAAATGGGTGGAGTATGTTATCACTCAGATTTTCCCAGAAGTTGTAAGAAGGGGAAAGGGGTTTGAGGTAACCACAAACCAATCTTTTAGATACAAAATCTAGCCAATCTATGTCCAGAGAGGGCTCTCTCTTTAAGTTATAGCTTTGTTTTATAAGGTTTTAGGCTAGTTATTAGAGCTTGGGGTTTTGTTTGAATTTGTTGGTGAAGTTCAATAGAAAAGGGGTAGAACTGAATAGTTAGTCCATTGGGCTAATGGAGTCAGGGAAAATGGCTCAACTGGATTTGGTTTCTCAATAAAGGATGGCTTCACAGGGCAAGATAGCTGAACATGGAGCAAATAGAGACTTAAAAAGATGGAATGGACTTAAAGGGTTAAAGGGCAATTAAGAATCCTTCAACAGACTTTATGAGAGTAGAACATGAATAACCATCAATAAAGAGTAATTAAGAATTCACTGTTTATGCCAATTTAGAAGAAAACATTGAGAACAAAAACGATTGAAGACGGATTGCACTTAAGCACTTTCTGAATTATTCTTTTTTGTTTTAATATTCAGATATGGAACATAATGAATATACTAAACTAGAAAACATTAACACATGAGATATAAGATACTTATTTGTTTGATGTCCAACACATGAATCTTGTGGAAAGTCCTCTACATCAATCCTTCATCCAACCAGCCATGAAAAATTTGTCCAACAACACCTTTTATTCCAAAATAATCAGTTTTACAGCAATGTCAAAGAATCCACACTCAATGCTCCGAATGGGGGTGTATTTGTACAAAAACTTTATAATGAAATATCTCATAACAAAGTGAGATATAATCTGAGATGAATAATCACATTTTACAAAAAAACAGGGCTAGATGACTTCGTAGATGACAGATAAGGCAACCGAATGGTTTGCTATCCGTATTCTTGAGAGTGTGCTAGAGTTAGGCCCTATGATTTGGCCTCTTGCTGTCCTTGGTGTAATTCTGTGCTGGCTACTCTATTTTTATCTTCCTACTGATACACTTTATCTGCATCTGATACTCTTTTGAGTAAGAGATAAAGTATCTTCTAAGTTTATTGGTTATGAATAGTTAAAGGTGCTGTAATTTGTGGAAGGGGACTAGGGAAAACCTATGAAATAACCTTCAAAGTCATGAAATGATGTTTTAAGTATGTCTTTGGTCTAATTAGCCTTGTTTTGGCTAGGAGTCTTCAATTTTATTTGTTGCAAATCTTTGAGAGGGAGCCATTTTGTTTGATTTTCTACTTTAATACTTTCTTCTTCTCTTTTTTTTTTGTTCTTTTCTGAGTTTGTCTACTCGTATATTGATACAAAATAATTTTACACAGAGGCCATAGCCTTGAGAAATCTAGCCTAGAGATGCAGCATGCTTACATAGCGTAGCTGAACATTGTCCAAAAAGACCTGCTGAGGATAGACCTGAAGGACTGCTAGGAATATTACCATGACTAGTACAAAGAAACATAAGACCCCCATTATCGTGCTTGAGACTAAAGACTGAACAGAGGTAATTCAGCAACCGTAACAAAATAACTGGACCCCTACAAGTAAACCGAGAAGCACTGCCCAGAACAAAACTGAGGACAGACTTCAAAAACAAATGAGACCGAAATCGAGACCAAAATACACAAGCTAGAGGAGTGCCGCCCACACAGGGGAAACCGACGATTAGACTTTGGGACAGGGGACTGAGCATGAGAACTGGTAAGCATATCATGACGGTAAAACATGTGAAAAGTGAGCAACCTCGAGCATACAGTGAAGCAAAAAACCATTGAGCACAAACCTGCTTAAACGTCATGAGAGGTGGAGGGTTGCTCTTCAATGATGCGGCATCCATATTTGTAGTTATCTTCGTCCTCAGAGGGATGGCCCTCTTTGCTTGAAGAATCGCCGCCGGTAGGGACACTAGGACCAACCTGTTCATCCATGACTGGGTTTGCCATGCCCTTACTCAGACCCGGAGCCATACTCTGCTTGTAATCCATCTGAATGGTACCCTGCCTATCTTCCGCCATCGTTTCCATAGTCACCCCAGGGGAAACAACTACCTAACAAAGAGTAATCTCGCTAAGCTCTATGGTGACAAAGGCCATGAAGGAGAAATTGCCGTGAGTACAGGGGAACTGAAGCCAAGCCGAATTAGTAGAAGAATTGAGAGAGCTCGCTGCCCTCTACCCCGTCCACGACCGCTCCTAGTAGCAGGATAGCGGTCCGAGTGGAATTCCGAACAGAAAGTCGAAGAATCCGTCGTGGAGGAGGCCTGGCGGACAACTTGCCCCCGGGAGGTGCCTCTCTTGCAACTCATCCTCTGGCGAAGTCTAGGCATAGTGGATAGAACAAGAAGTTCAGAGCGGGCCGCAAAACTGAGGAGGCCAAAAAGGACTAAAAATCGCTTGGCTACAACACATAGATGGACATAAGGGAGGGCAGAGGACGAGCAACCCCCCGGGAGGTGCCTCTCCTGCAACTCATCCTCTGGCGAAGTCTAGGCATAGTGGATAGAACAAGAAGTTCAGAGCAGGCCGCAAAACTGAGGAGGCCAAAAAGGACTAAAAATCGCTTGGCTACAACACACAGATGGACATAAGGGAGGGCAGAGGACGAGCAACTATTGAGTTTGCAGATATGGCAGTGAGAACCCTGTAGCCCCAACCAGAAATCCACCCAATGAACCAGAGGCCAATGTTTCCCTGGGCTGGTTCTAGAGCGAATCTCTGCAGCGACAAAGGAGTGACTTGAGCGCAGAGGAGGAGCGTAAATGAGACGAGCTGAGGACGCCATGATAAGAAGATGAACAGGCCAAAGAGGAGGGACAAGCTGCATTAATGCAACAATTAAGTTAAGATCAAGGGAATTAAAGTCCAGCTTTGTGCGAGGCCGAGTGGCGGTGGTGATAAGCCACGCGCCCACCCAATATGCTGCCCACGTACCTGTTACACGTTCAAACACCCGGATCCGGGATACTCAATAATATGTTAAGAAAGGATTCAAGCATAAAATGGACAGTAGAATCCAAACAAGCATTTGAATAAATTAAAATGGCTTTGACCAGAACACTGGTCTTTACAAGTCCCCAATTTGATAGAGATTTCGTAATTTTTTCTTTTGCCTCAGAGCACACTATAGCAGTTGTTTTACTACAAAAGGATGACCAAGGATGTGAGAAACCCATAGCCTTTTTTAGTAAAGCACTTAGAGATGCATCACTAAAATACAAAATCATGGAAAAACAGGCATTTGCACTTGTTAAAGCAATTAAGGATTTTAGAGTTTACATATTGTATTCTCATGTAGTAGCCTATGTACCAAACACTGTTGTCAAGGACATCCTGACTCAGGATGGAATTGAAGGCAACAGAGGTAAATGGATTGCTACCATTTTAGAGTATGATATTGAAATAAAACCTACCAAATTAATAAAAAGACAGGGATTGGCTAAACTCATGGCAGAAACAAACTGCCAAGCCCTGAACATAAATGAATTGGATGACGAACAGGAGATGGTGACTCCACAAATCAGCCAGGCCTTCTCAGATTCCCCTTGGTATGCTGATATAATCTATGTGTTACGAAACCTGCAAGCTCCTCCATGGTTGTCCAGAACAAAAAGTAGATGTTTAAAGATGAAAGTTTTAAAGTTTTGCATTTTAGATAGTGCTCTTTTTTGGAAAAATCATGAAGGAATCTTATTGAGTTGTTTACTAAAGAATGAAGCTGAGAAGACACTTCAAGATTTTCATGCAGGAGACTGTGGTGGAAACCTCTACTGGAAATCGACTGCAGATAAGATCTTAAGGGCTAGTTTCTATTGGCCAACCTTGTTTGTTGATGTGAAAAAATTTGTTACCTCTTGCCATAAATGCCAAATTTTTGAGGGCAAGAGAAAACTATTACCTTTACCCCTGAAACCCATCTCTATTGAAAAACCATTCCAACAATCGGGTCTTGACTTCATTGGAGAAATCCACCCTCCCTCCTCTGGCCAACATAAATGGATCCTTACTGCCACTGATTACTTTACCAAATGGATTGAGGCGATACCTTCTAGACAAGACACAGATACAATGATCATAGGTTTCTTAGAAATCAACATATTATCCAGATTTGGTTACCCCACAAAAATCATAACAGACAATGCTGCAGCTTTTAAATCAAGAAAGATGATCAGTTTTTGTAATAAATATCACACTACCTTAGGCCATTCCATAGCCAATTACCCACAAGGGAATGGACTAGCTGAATACTCCGACAAAAGCCTTATCAATATTATCAAAAAAAAATTGGAAGAAAATAAAAAGACTTTGCATAAGAAACTGATAAATGCACTATGGGCAGACAGATTGACAACTAAAAAATCCATTGGCACCAGTCCTTATGAATTAGTCTATGGCATGGAGGTAGTATTCTCTTCATCATTGGGAGTTCTTATTATGAAACTACTTCAAGAAGCTCAAGTGGAACCCAATGATGTCCAAAGGAGGATTTATCAGACTATAAATTTACAGCAGACCAGAGAGGAAGTGTATCAAAGATCCCAAATATGGCAGGAAAAGCTCAAGAAGATATTTGATAGAAGAACTAAAGCAGAAGATTTCCACCCTGGAGATAAAGTGCTGAGATGGGATTCCAGAAGAGAGGACAAGGGGAAACATGGGAAGTTTGACTTCCTATGGAAAGGTCCATACATTATCCAGGCTCTACAAGGAAACAATACATATTATTTGAAGAACTTGGATGGTACAACATCAGAAGAAGGACCAGTCAATGGTCGAATGATAAAAAATTACTTTGATCCTACCTATTAAGTTTACCATGATGATTAACCTATACATACTATATCCTTGGTAATGTCACAGTTTTGATTGGACAGTGACTTTTGGAGTTGAAGCCCGAAGAGAAGGCCCTAATCTTCAGAAGTATCATTGTCACATATACAATAAAATAGCAGGAAAAAGAAGATTGCAGAATACAGTCAAAGTCATTCAGAGGCCATCTGATCTACTGTTCTTGACTTTCCACCAGGAAAAGCCATCCCCAAGTGGAGCCAGTGTTAGGCCCCTATACCAATAGGTGTCATATGTCATGATTGACTTGATGAGCTATGTAATATGTTCATGACTTTTCTTGTTGCAAAGGTTTTCTATATTTTCAAAAAATCAAAAAATTTAAAAAATGTAAAGAGGTTATACTCTAAAAGAAAAATCAAAGGGTAAAAAAGAATAAAGAAGGTCGAAAAAATGAAAGAAAATGTACCCCAAACAAAAAAGACCAAGAAAGTGTGCAAGTCTAAATGCCACTACTTTTTCATTTTCTGTAATAAACAATTGTGTGCAGCTTGTTACTTATGCCACAATTCATGAATAGTCAAGCTGTTTAAACTTGGCTCATTCATTTTTCAATTTCATGTTGTAGAAATAGAGAATAAATATCTGACCAAACAGTGTAATCTTGGCAGATAAGTAGATAGGTAGAGTAAATTAAAAGGAGCTCAACAGTTTAATCTGAGCCTTTGGATGTAATAAGTGTATATTTAGATAGAAATCATTATGTAAAAGAAAAGGAAGTTGAAGAGGGTTTGCCAGTTTAAGTGCACCCTAATAAAGAAGAAAAAATGCTACGTTAAAATAGGTAGGGTAGGTAATTGATGTTGCAGAATTATGTGTGATGAATAATGTCTTTAACTGTGTTAATCTTTCATTTTTCATCGCAAGGCCAAGGCATACACTACATTGAAGACATCACAAGCAAAGCAAAGTCACAATGATTAACTCCCCTTTTCATTTTCCCTAATTACTCACTAATTTCCCCTAAGGACTAAGGTATTTGCTAAATTAGAGAGGCTCAGAGCATTTCTCTGACTTCTGGAGGGACCGGACCCTCAGCCCAATAATTTAAAAAGCCTAAGTACTTAGAATCATTCATAAACCATTCATTTAATTACAAAAAGTCCCTTTCTAAGTAAAATCCCATTTTACTTAGGAAAAAATCACAATATTACACAAAAACCCTTTTTTCCACTTTAAGTCTAAGTTAAATACACAATCATAATGTTTTACTTGGCGTTTTCATTACATCATCATATTAAATATTAACCTATTTAATCTATAACTCTCGCACAATTTCACCCTTTCTTGTAATATGTAAATATATATAAAAACCCCGAAATATTAATATCCCGCCCCATTGGTTAATTATAACCATAAGTATGTTTTAACTGGGATTAACTAGTTAACCCATAACTAGTTAACAACCCAGTCCCCACTACATTAATCGGGATTAATAACTCTTACGGTTAATTAAGAACCCCCCACCAATCATATAACCCCTGATCCGATTAATTAAATCCTTAATTGTGTCGGGCCCGCTCGCATTAGACCCCGTCTGATCGCGCCTCCCGTCAGTGGTTCGATCACGCTTCCCCCATCCAACGGTCATTATCCATATCGCGCCCTCGTTGGTGATCGCACGTTAACGCGCAATCACCGAGCGGTTTTCACCCCGTACCTTCACCACGCGTCATGCAACCAATGGGATTGCTGGCCCCCCGCTAAAAACCACCCATCCCCAAAAGTTGTGCGACACCATACCACTTACCTCCCTCTGTATACGACAAAACGTCTTTTCCCGCGCACGTCATCCGCCCGAATAACAAAAAACCCCTGCCAACTTTAACTTTGTGAATAAAACCAACGAAATGTCGTTTTCATTGTTTCATATGGCAAACTGTGTTCCCATGAAGAGAATGTCGAGGTCAACTGTACAAGCTTTCCAATTGCCACCTTGTTAAGAAACTTGCAGCGACGCAGCCCAGAACCTGTTATCCATCCTGTCATTGCACTGTTCACTTCCCCAATACAGGTATTTATCCAATTTCCGCCGAAACCCTAAAAGTTTTGGTTTTACATTATAAATTCCACAGAAAAAGGCCAAATTCAGTATAAGTTCAGACTTTGTTTCACTATATAAGTTCCCAGACTTGTTGTTTTGCCCATTTTTCACAGAAAACCCAAATTCCTTTTCTAAATCCACAAGAACCAGAAATGGAAACCCCTATAGCTCTGAATGTCGTATCCATGAATGCTCCTCATAAAGATTTAGACTATTTGCCTCTGGCCGATAAAGATTTCCAGATAAAAGACTTATCCAGTGATAAAAACCACCTTAAGGTCTTTTTCCAAGCTAGAGACAATTATTTGAATGGCTCTGACATCTTAGGACTATGAGAAACTAACCTTCCCATGTATTTCCTCCCCTCAGTCCATGTTTTCCCAGATATAATTCAACAATGCTGTGCCAATTATGACCCTAATCGCATAGCAGTTATGTCCCCATGCCAAACAATCCTCTTCCCCATAACTGCTCAATCCATCAATGAATGGTTGCAATTCCACTTCAGTCAAGCTCTCATTCCAATTTCCATGGGGTATTTACTTGAAAAATCATCTCAATTGTCCCAATCAGAACTGAATCGCATCTGTCAGACCTTCATGTTACAGAAACATCAGCCCAACGGCCCACCTCCTTATCTACAAACTTTCTCCACAAAAATTGGAAGACTCATTGTTGATATGATATCTCTAATTATGGGATTTAACACTAGTGAGTTTGTTGATGAGGTAACCCTAGTGTTGTTGTCGATTTTTACTCTTGGACAACCTCCTGCTGTTAAGTATGATTATGCCTCCTATATTGCCAATAAAATTCATGACCAATTCCCGAGACTGGACAATGAAGGAGTCTTCAAATACACCACTTTCATCTATCATGTTATGTTGTATTATCAGTTAGATAGCTTCCCTTTCCATGTCAAGAAACTTGACACCAAAGGAAATCCAAGGTCTGTTATCTTTTGGAGTCCCATTTTCCATAAATCCCTTGAGACCCCTTACACCTACAATGAGTTCATTGATCTATTTGTGCATCCAACAACCACCTTATTGCCAGGAGTTTCCCCTCCTAGGATCAGTGGTGAGATAAAGAAGATCCTCCAACTCTCCAAGCAATACAGAATAGGTGATTGGTACCTATACAGGAAACATACAGAAATCAGGATTTATGGATGTGAGCTCTGCCCTTTTAAACTATCAAAGTATGTTCCAATGAGACTGTTTGCATTGGAATACTTTAGGCAAATGATAAATTCAGACTTGGTTCATTTAGAATCAAGAATCAGTTAGGTCCTTTTGTCTGCAACACTAGGGAAGCATGGAGAGAAGCAGAAATAATTTTAGAAAATCATCTTAAGTTACAAAAGAGTTTTGGGTGGATACCATATGACCCTAACAACTTTATATGTGATAGAAGAATGAAGAACAGATTGTCACCATACATTCACCATAGGATTCTAGAGATTGAACAATTTGTAAATATGGATGAATGGAGGGAAGGGACCCTAGTAGAAAACGATAGTGAACAGGTCAATTTTGAGAATGTTATGAGAGATCTTGAGAAAACACTTGACCTGGATTCTTTTAGGTAGGTACAAAGATCAGGAATTGGTGCATCTACTGCTGGAACCTCTCAGCAACCTTCATAGGAAACCAGCACACCAGCCACAGGGTCATCCAAAGGCAAAGAATTAGAAACCAACATTCAAGTCACAGAACAATGTACAATGTCTAAGCAGCCTGAAACTTCCAAAGAACAGACCCAAATACCAACTCCTCCAACTCAAAGCAATTTAGGAGAACCTCCAATCCCGCGGAATCCTCTGAATGAGGAAAGGAATAAAAAGAGAGACAGGGAAGTAGCTACCCTTGCCAATGGACCCTCAGAGCAGCTTGGTACCAAAAGGAAAAGGTTAAATCCCATTTCAGAGGAGGAATTTTTTGAAGAGACTATTGATAGTCAGAGGAAAGGAGTAGATAGCCAACGAACTTTTCCATTGGGAGGAACATCTACCAGCTCACAGAGACAAGAGCTAGAAAGATAGCAAAGTTCAGAGGTGTCATCTTTCAGGCCACCAGGGAAAGATGTCTCAGATATCAAGAAAACATTTACAAAAATAAAAGCCAGGAATGATCCATTGAGGCTTCAAATTTACAATTAATATTTAAAAATGGACCCCACAAATCAATAGAGATTAATGTCAGCCTATGACATTAAAGAGGGAAAAATGATAATGAGCTACTTCAAGCTTAAAGTGCAACAACCTCAATCAGCAACACATTATCTTAGGACAAATTTGGAAGTCATGGCAAAGGATATTCATCCTATGGATCAGATTGAATTGCATAAACAAACTGGAGAAATGATTTATTCAACCTTGACTGGTAAGGCAATGATGGCCCATAGGTTGCAAAATTCTTTGGATAACACAACTGCCCAACTACACTTAGAGGAAGCCTCTTCTCAAGCTAAAGATAACAAAATAAAGTATTTAGAAGAAACCATTATTGGATTGGGACATGATCCCAAAGATGTGAAGGGTGTAGTAGCATTAATAAAAAAGAAGAAGATATTGCTGCCTTGAGGAAGCAGCTAAAGCTGCCTCCTTCAAGGCATCCACAAACTGATGAGATCACGAAACAAAAATCTGAAGAAGAGCTGATGGATTTACTTTTAAAACTTAATGAACGATTAAATGAGACAGAGTAGGAATTAGAAAAATCATTAAAGGACAAGTAGGGAGAGTCGACCTCTCAGCCTCCCGACGTGATACCAGTAGTCTCAACAGTAGTCCCTTCTACACTTGGGACAACATTAGCACCAAACATTCCAGCAGCCACAACAGAGGTGATCACAGGTACAGGAACAACAGGAACAACAGGACTAGCATAGGGCAACAGTGCCAATTTGAGCACAGAGGAACTAATAAATTCAATGGACGACATGAAACTACAAGTTTCAGAGATAAAAAAGGTAAAAGAACAGTATGCCAACTTAGAGCAGAGGTATGATCACTCAAAGATAAATGTTGCAGAAAAAACAAGGGCACAACAATAACAATAGTGAGTTTCTATGGGGCACACTAATAACAATATGGGGACAATAGGGGCACAATAATAACAATAAGGGATACAATGACAATAGTAATGGGGGAATCACTAGTATTATAGGGTCCTAACATGTCGCTCTCCTTCCGAAAAGAGTTGTCCTCAACGCTTGAGTGGTTCTAGATGCTTCTGTATAAAATCCTCATCCTCCCATGTGGAATCTTTAGCGGATAACTTCTTCCACTTGATGAGATACTCCGAAATTGATCGATTTCATTGTAGTCGAGTTCTTGTATCTGTGACTGCTTCCGGTTCCAATATGATTTTTCCTTCCTCGTCAAGTTCTGGCAATATTGTTTGAACTAGGAGCTTGTCACCTATAACCTTCTTTAAACATGACAAATGGAACACTGGGTGCACTCGGGAAGCTGCAGGAAGATCCAATTTCTATGCCATAGTACCAATCTTTTGTAACAACTTGTACGGACCATAATACTTTGGTGATAATTTATTATCCTTCTTAGCTTGCTTGAGGGACATTTGTTTATATGGTTGTAGCTGTAGGAATACCTCGTCACCTACATCAAAACTTCTTTTGCTGCGATGTTGATCTGCCTATTGTTTCATTCTATTCTGCGCCAACGTGAGGTTATCCTTTAATAATTGGAGAACTTCTTGTTGATGCTCGATGTGATGTCCATTGCTTGAACCTTATAATTTTCTCTTAAATATGATGTGGTGGATGGTGGATGATATCCATAAAGTGCCATAAATGGGGTCATTTTTGCTGCAGTATGGAAGGAAGTGTTATACTACCATTCAGCCAGAGGCAACCATTTGACCCATTGTGTTTTTTTATCAGATAGAAAGCAACGAAGATATCCTTATGTTGTTACTGTTAGGTCGGCTTTGATTATATTGTGACCCTTTAGACTCCTATATATAGAAGGGCCATTTTGTCATTTGTATCATCCAAGAATTGTTCATTTGTGTATGTAAAGGAGGTTGCCCCCTCGAAGAGGTTGAATTCTAAGGCGTTGATCTATCTTTTTGTGAGCTAGTTTCCTAACAAGACCCTTGACCAAGAACCCTACCAAGACCAAGTCAATGCTCCTTCTTTGAGTAGCCCCTCTTTCCAGCAACTTCGACCTATCCTACAACTGCACCTTCAACTTGCCCAGAAATTGTAACTTACACTTGCCCAGAAACTGCAACTTCGACTTGCCCAAAAACTGCAACTTCTACTCCAGCTTCGACTGCAACTTCACTTCTCTGCTTGGGTAGATTCTTTCTCTTAGAGAATTCAGCTTTCAGAGCAACACATTTTGGTGACCTAACTTCGCTTCTGCAACTCAGCTTTACAACAACAATATGTGCCCTAATTCCTTCGCACGTGTTGAGAGAACTAGCCCAAAACAAAACCCAAAACTTTGACTTCTTCTTCTTCCTTTGACCTCCTCTTTTTCACACTTCTTTTCTTCTTTATGATTGAACTTGTGTGAGTGTGAGTGTGTTCTCCAAATGAGGCCAAGTGCCCTATATATAGCCTTCCTTGAGCCTCCTATTAGGCTGACTTGTTGCTCCATTAGGCTGACTTGATGCTTGCATGATTGACCTGGTCTTAGAGGGTCGTTTGACTCTAATTTGACTCAAATTATTTTCTTTACACTATGTAACATGCCCAAAAAGGTCATTCAAAAATAACAATGACAATTGACTCAATGACTTTATAACAAACCAAGAAGCACTCAATGGGTACTTTGATCTATAAAAATAAATTCTCTTGAGCATGAAACCCATGCCTCAAGGGCTCACAATAAAGTTACTTTTCCCTTTTCATTAAAAACATAAAATCATGATTACATCTGTCATTATGAAGACCAAACTTAGTTACATATTTCAACAATCCCTCTTAACTAGGGAGGTATTCATAATCCATACAATGTACTTGGACATTCTCAATCTGAAGAATTCTCATAAGAAGAGTCGGATTGGTAACCCATCTGTATAACATCATATCATCCAACATTGTCACATAGCAAGGCCTTGACTAACAACTCTATCTCTCCACTAGATCAGAGCACAATGCTGGCGAGACTAATAATTTATAAACACCCTCATCATTATCTCTCTCGAAACATACCCCACTCGGGTTCTTTTAGAGTATGTTCCATGAGGACTATTCTTATCTTGGATTCTCAGTCCTCAAAGAATATCAGTCCTCTACGACTACTCTTATCTTGGATTCCCTTCCACATCCTCAAAGAGTATCAGATGCCAGATGCTTACTCAATCCCTCATTCTATCTTCCCAGGTGAAGACAAAAATGATGTGTCTATCTCTCCTTGTGGCCTTCGCTAGGACTTACGGTTGTTAGTCCTAGTCTAGTGCATGACACATGAAGTAGAGAACCATATCTGTTACTTCCTCTTAACTAGGGATGACCAACCCATTCCATAAAAGGAATGTACCCAAGCTCCCTCTTAATCAAGGACTTGTCCAAGCTCCCTCTTGACTAGGGACTTGCTTCTAGTAGCTCTTTAGGTGGAGATCATGGGACAACCAAATGCTTGTAGAAATCCTTCCTTTTATGTCATGGATTTCTTCTTTGTCATAGAGTCTACATCTTTCGAGACTTCTTCGTAAGGCATAGACCATCCATCACTTTCATCCATGAGTTAGTCATGTCATCATTCCTTTCATTGGAAAGTGATCCATTAGTATATATCTGGTTTTTCCTTCATGCCATGTTGGCTTCTCCATGCCATGTTTCCTTAAGGATCTTTCATCTTTCTACATGGGCATCAGTTGTGGAAGACATCCGCAACTCTTCCCTTGGCAACCCTGCATAAGCCCATCTAGATGTTATTCAAAAATAAGAAATGAACATTAAATCAAAATTACCTTTGTGATGGTCTTTCATCATGGCATCTTCCTGTGAGCATCAATATCCTACATACATATTGACACATCCAAAAGATATATACTATCAAGGGTCTCTTTTTTTTCAAGGTCCTCGCATCTTTCATGGAGATATCATAATCAAATCTTTTAGTCCTTGGATGTTGATTGCTTTCTCCATAGTTGCATATTTCATGATCTCTTTCTTTTTTCACATATTTCCTTTCCAGGAACTTTCAATTAGAGTTCCTACAAATATTGTCAACCACCTCATATTTCATACGAGGACATATTATGTTGATTTCATCTAGGCAATGTGTGACCCATGCCTTCCTGCATCCTTTCAAAGGAAAAGATCCTTCTTTTTGATCATGCTCTCGAGATAGAGCATTTATTCATGTTACCTACAACTATATGACGTGACTCTATTGTATCAAACACAAGCATACATACCTCATTATCCTTTTAGGTCATCTAGACTTCCTTCAACAACTTCCTTGATTGAAAGAACTTCAATTCCTTGATTTGCTTCACTTCTTCCGATATCATACCATCATTCCATGAATCCCATATAGGTTGGAATGCCCGATGAGATACTTGCTTCTTCCAGTACGTGAACCTTTCAATGAAGATTCCAACGAAGGATCTTGATCATCTTCATCCCGCAAATGCTTCTTTTGAATGATGAACGATGAGCTTTATGCTAGATGACTTTCTTTTTCCCATAAGTACTATTTAGGCTTCTAATGAGGTTACCAAGAGCTACATCTTTCTATGACAACCATAGAATTCTATTTCAGCTATCTTTCATGCTTCTTTATGATGATGTCACGAGCTCTTGCTTTAAATTGTATGCTTCTATGATGCTATCTCCTAACATGATGCATCCTATCATGCTTTTAATGATTCCTAACATGATAGTTATACTTTATAACGAAAAACAGAAACTTGATAAAACTAAGTGAGGAAAACTTATCTCAATAATAGTAGAGATATTTTACTTCTTGAATTTCTTCTTTTTAGCTTCTTCCACTTCTTCGGTGATATGGGCTTCTTCCCTTCTTCGTTTGTTGTTGCCCTTCTTGAGTTTAGGATAGTCTCTCTTGTAGTGCCCATATCTTTGACATCAATGTTCCACGGGGACGCGTCCCCCAAGGTCGGGTGCGTGCACCCCTCGCACCCCACGCACCTGGGACGGGGGGATGTCTGGGGAAACGTTTCCCCACATCCCCCTTTTGGGGAGACGCAGGGGGGGACGTTTCCCCAATGTGGGGGACGCGACTCCCCAAAAGGGGGACTCCCCTCAAAATGGGCTATGTGTCCCCCTTTAAATTTGCTTGTAAACAATGATTTATGACAAGGAAAACCTAGTATTTGACCATATTTCTCTAGTAACACTATGCAATTCATAGTAATGTTAAATTCTTAAAGTAAAAGTGACATTTTCCTTTATCTTTCATTTTCATCCTTTTACTTAAATTTTTAATATTACCATGAAATGATTCAAGATGTTTGAGAGTGGTTCCGACCTCGTTGGATTTCATATGGAGAAAGTAGAATTTTAGATCTCACTCAAAATCCAACAGACTTAACAGTTTTTCAGGAATTCAGGATTCGATGGATTGCAATGTTTCCATTGCATTTTGTCATGTACAAGGGTATGGAATTAGTATTTAATCAAGAGCACCAAGCCCTCTGTGTATTTTAGAGTGACTTTTTAGACTCATCACTCCACTGTTTTTGAGTTTTAGCTATATCAATTTACTATCTAGACTTTAGATTTCAGTATCTATTATAGTCTATTTTTCTTAGTACTAATTAGATTCTAGAATGATGAATGATGAATTTAAATTTTAAATCAATTAAGAATCTAGAATGATGAATTTAATTTTTAAATCAATGTAGATTCTAGAATGGTGAATAATGAATAATGAATATGGATCAGAGTATTTCATTATTGAATCTCGTGGTCTGTGGATGAATCATGTATGTATTAGTAAGGATGATGAGTATGGATCAATGTATTTCATAATTTAATTCAAATATGCATGTATTATTGTATTTATGCATTCATTATAGAATATGAATTTGATATATATATATATATATTAAAAAGGAAAAAATTATATACCCCGACGTCCCCCCATCCCCCCTAAATTTCCTAAAATTTGAGGGTACTCCCACACGTCCCTTTTGTGTGTCTCCTCGTCCTGGAGTCTTGGTGGAACATTGCTTGACATCCATAGCATTGGATCTGCGACATATTGATCTTCTTCTTTTTCTGAGGACCAAACTTGCCAAATATCCCTTTGCTTCTTGACATGACAGTGAATGTGTTAATTTATGGTTTGTTCTATGCTTAGAGCAATTTACTTCAAATTCTTCTTATTTAGCCATTGTTTAGCAATTGCATTAACATAAAGTAAAATGCTGATAGAACATTAATAGATCGACAGAAAACAAGCCAAGACAAGAGACACTAGATGTGGCAGCTAGCAAGGGACAAACCCCAATGTGAGGAAACCCTTTGATCAATTCTTCTATAATCTTCAATAGTTCAGCGGATAGAGAAATAGTACAAATATACAAATCTGTAATTTTATGACAGCAGCAGTAAACCCTAACCAACAAAGTCAAAGCTGGTCAAACAAGATAGAATTGACCTTCGATCAGCTTAGTCAATATCCCAGTCAACTCGGCGTCCAACAACAAGAAGAGGCAACCCATAAATAGTCCGAAAACCCAGTCAAATGTAGTCAGCTGAAGTCAACCTGCTGCCAGCAATTAAGGTAGTCAACGCTGGTCAAACCAGAGGTCAAAATGGCTCGGTTTGCATGGCAAAATCCGCGGCATGCCTAGAGAGACAACGACACCAAAACCGCACTCAAGAAAAGCCCACGCTGGTTAACGTTGGTCAAAGATACTTTTGCAGCCTAGTCAACGCAGTCAAATAGTTCTGCGTCCTCAAATCTGCGTCCTTCTGCGTTCTCCTCTTTCCCACGTGTGTGCTACTCTTTGTGTGTCAATCCAATCAACTTAAGGAGAGAAGAATGTGAGAGATGAGATGAGTCAATAATGCCTCAACCTATCTTGTATTTATATGAAACGTTGAGCATGTGTGCCACACATTTAGCTGCTGGCCGACCTTGACAATTTGTCAAGTAAATACAAATAAATTCATATCTCCATAAATACTTGTCGGAATCGGATGATTGTTAGATCAATCCTACACCTCTCGATGAGAGGAATCCAAGAAAAATATCAGCTGCCATAAATACGATGACCCACATGGAGTTTGGCCCTAGTTGCCAATTTTAACAGAATGTTTGACCCTACTCATCTGATCCTGTATCACTTTTTTCCTTCAACTTGTTTTCTTCGATCTTGCATAGTGACTACAAATTATTGAATGGGATAGCTTTCTCTTTTTCATAGGCCTTTGATACAAGGTTTCCTTTTTCTTTAGTTAGAGCATTTAGAACAATGGTAATCATTTACTTTATTGGATATCATCTCTCCTAGATCTTGAAGTTGATTCCTTATTACAGATCCTTTTGTGAGACATGTGGATATATCCCTTCATTTTTTGATGCTTTCAATTTGTATAGATAAGACATTAGTGATATGAAATTTCTTGTTGTGCTTTCAGAGAATAGTTTTACTAGCTTATCATATATCCCTTTTGATGTCTCCAACTCTGCTATATAGGGGATGAGGAAATCCTTGATGGACTCTATAAGAATCCTTTGAACCCTTAGATCCTTTTTCATATATTTAGGTAGTGCTAGCCCTTTAGATGGTTTGGATACTTTGCCATTGACATGATCAATAACTTCATTTTCCTTGAGGTCTAAGTCTATCCTCCTTTTCCATGCAAGGAAGTTCGATGACCCAACCAACTTGTTGTTCTCCTTACAAAATGAAGTCATTTTACTAGATTAAATTATAGAAATAAAGATACTTACTTGTCATGTGAAGGTGAACTCTTCAACTTGATCCCTTTGTTCATTATGATTGATGACTTCTTGATGATGTCTTGATGCTTCTTGGATGATTTTCTTCAATGATAAGGATTTTCTTTTGAGACGAAATCCTTTGCTTCAAGGAGAGGGAGATTTCCTTGATATATTTGATGATGACAATGCATTTGATCTAGCTACCCTTGGATGAGTAGTCTTCAAGATGCTTCAAATCCAAGTCCTTCCTTTCTTGAGTAGAGATAGGGTCTTTGAGGTCTCCTTCCTTGAGGTGATGATTGAGTGCGGATCCTAAGAATGCTCCTTTGATCGAACTAGAGTTTTGACTTTCTTCAAGATGATGATGTGATCCTTATCTTTGAATTTCCTTGAAGATGAGGGAATCCTTTTGATGCTTTGATGTCCTTGATACTTTTCTCAAAATTTGATCCTTGAGTGTCCTTTATTGAGCTGCCCTTCCTTGACTTGTTACCTTAGCTCGGATACCATGTTGAGAAATCTAGGTCAGAGATATTAGATGATTTCTCTAATAATGATAACTGCTTGTGAGGATTTTTTACTTTTCTTAATTAGGTTCTTCTTGTACTTAATAATTATAATGTGTTCTTTTTTCATCAAACAACTACCAAACCATAAAGAACAATGAGACGAAGGACACAAGATGTAGGCGATCTGCTGGGGCCAAAACCTCTCCAAGCTTGAGAGGAAAACCCAACAACTTCTTCTTCTTATAGAATCTTCAATTGACGAATTCCAAGGCCTAGACCCTGGATCAAGAATCCTACCAAGGCCAAGTCAATGCTCCTTCTTTGAGTAGCTCCTCTTTCTAGCAACTTCGACCTATCTTTTAACTGCGCCTTCGACTTCCCCAGAAATTATAACTTCGACTTGCCCAGAAACTGCAACTTTGACTTGCCCAAAAACTGTAACTTCTACTGCGGCGCCGACTGCAACTTTGCTTCTCTGCTTGGGTAGATTCTTTCTCTTAGAGAATCAACTTTCAGAACAAATCTTTTTGGTGACCTAACTTCGCTTCTGCAACTCAACTTTACAATAACAATATGTGCCCTAATTCCTTTGCATGTGTGGAGAGAAGTCGCCGAAAACAAAACCCAAAACTTTGACGTCTTCTTCCTCGACCTCCTCTTTTTTGCACTTCTTTTCTTCTTTATGATCAAACTTGTTTGATGTGAGTGTGTTCTCCAAATGATGCCGAGTGCCCTCTATATAGGCTTCCTTGAGCCTCCTATTAGGCCGACTTGTTGCTCCATTAGGCTGACTTGATGCTTGCATGATTGACTTGGTCTTGGAGGGCCATTTGACTCTAATTTGACTCAAATAATTTTCTTTAAAATATGTAACATTCTTGAAAGGGTCATTCATACATGACAATGACTCAGTGACTTTATAACAAACCTAGAAACACTCAATGGGTGCTTTGACCTATAAAAATAAATTCTCTTGAGCATGAAATCCATGTCTCAAGACTCACAATAAATTTATTTTTCTCTTTTCATTAATTACATAAAATCATGATTACATCTGTCATTATGAAGACTGAACCTAGTTACATATTTGAACAAAATTGGCCTACCATTGGGCCACAGAGTCCTCATATTCCCTTGTAAATGCTTCCTTGTAGATGTGCAAAAGTTTCTCCCACTTGGAGTTGAGAGAAAAGTATTAATTTGAGATCAAAGACTAGTAACCCCTAAAGGGGGTTAAATGTAATTGAAGTAAAAAGCTAAGTCAACTAAAGGATTCTCTAGACAATCATAAGTAATAAGACAAAATATGAAGTGATAGTTTTTCTAAATACAATAAATTTTTTATCTAGATAACATTTGGAAACGCCAAAACATAGAAGAAATCATACCCTTTAGACATCTCCACCTTTGCCATAAACCTTTCACTGCTTCAAGATGCTACAAGCCATTCAATTTCCTTTAGAGAATATGAAACAATTTGCACATTGGAAAGAGAGTATTAGAGGTAGAATAATAGGCAAGCCTTGTTCCTTATCCTACAACAAGTTAAAATTAGCTAGAGCATCTTCTTTTGTAGGAGAAGAGGTTGTTATGAACCATCATAGAAAGCCATTTGGTAAATACAAGTGGATATCTAAGTGGCTCCTAACTACCTTCTAGTCATGTGAGGTTTGTTCCATTAGATAGATAAGATAATTATATTAATGTCCAATGAATGACCACAAAAATAGGTCAATGGAATTGGTGAGTACAATGATGTTGATGAAACCCAATGGACATGGTCAAAGAAGGTCAAAACACTAGGAAACTCAATAAATACATCATTATTCATCCACATGTGTAGGAGATAAGGGAAAGAAATGCACCCTTCTTCTAGAAGGATTTAGATCTAGCATGTGTTGACTTGGTCAAACAAGTCATAAACTCCCTTTGGAAGCATCTAAAAACATGTAAAAATAAAGAAAGCGGAGTTTAATTGTATTCACAGATGTGCGTGTGACACACTATCTCAATGATACATCAACAAGCGCCCCCCCAAGAGTGAAATGGGCTCAAGAAAGGGGTTTGCCCCTCACATATGCTAGATGAACAAAGGACAATGTAGAAAATACTCAATATAATGTCATAAGCTGATGTGAACATCCTAATGATGTGGTGTACATGTTGTCATAGATCCCAAGACAATCTACATGGATCTTGTGGCACAATGCATGAATTCCAATGTATAGTGGTTCAACCGATCGCGATGAATCAGGACTCCAACAAGTTGTTAGGCACCAAAACATAGATATCTCATTTAACATAACTAACCCAATCCAATCTTACCAAATTACCTATGTAAACTATGGTGATGCAACCTCATTCTCTTACATGTCTTTTTAGTAGGAAATAAAGTATTTCCTAAGTTTATTGGTTAGGAATATGTAAATGTGATGTAGTTTGTGGAAGGGGACTACGAATCAAGACTCCAACAAGTTGTTAGGCACCAAAACATAGATTAACTCATTTAACATAATTAACCTAAACCAATCGTACCAAATTACTAGTAAACTATGATGATACAACCTCATTCTTTTTACATGTCTTTTTGTTATTTTCTTTAAATTCTAGTCCCTTTTTCTCTAGGTAGGAATTCATCTTTAGGACTTGAGGTGGGCCTTTTATTGGAGTTGTACAACTCTCTTTTTCTTTGCTCTTTACCTCTTAGCCTTTTCTTTTGCCTCTATTTAACTTAGGTTTGCTTGTTCTTTCTTGAGTTCTTCATCATGTTAAATTATGTAACTAGGGTCAAATTCCACTTTGGACATCTCATTTGATGGAGATAATCATTGCATTGAATTCCTCTTTTTCGAGAGGACCAAAATTGACCTAAAGTTCACTCAAATCAGACAAGGAGAAATGGATTTTTGAGGTCAAGCCCACAAATTCAAAATTGTCAAGGTCGACCTTGGGTTAAATGACACATCTCATGGACAAAATGGCACCCCTCAACTTGCATATAAATATAAGTGCCCTCATGCTTCATTTGGACATCACGCAACACACATTCTTCTTTTCTCTTCATTTGTTTAGTTCGTATAGGTTAAAGTCAGCGCTATTCTTCTTCACATGTGCGAGGGTTTGGAGGCATCTTTGATTTCTCTCTTTGGCATCATTGACTTTTGATGATTGGGCATTTGGTTTGGCTTGGTTTTCTTGGGTTTTGGATATGATTTAGGAGGCCGAATTCAATAAGGAAAGAAGGACGAAATTTTGAAGTAGTTAGACCACCTTTGACCAATGTTGACTTTTTTGCGGTTGAAGATTGACCAGTGTTGACCAGTGGTCAAGAGGAGACATTTGACCTTGATTTTCTTGGAGAAGGTTTGTCTCATCAGGCCATCTTTTTGGCTCTATGATTGAGGCATTTTGAGTAGTTTGACTGTTGTTGACTGCAGGTTTGACCACAGACTAGAGCTGTACTTTTTCTCTCTCCATTGACCAAGTTTGACTGAAGTTTTTGGCACTGTTTTGGTTGATCCTTGACCAGCAAAAGAGGTCACATTGACTGGGCTTTGACTGAATTAAATTGAAGCAAATTTGACTATGATTTGATTGCTATTGAGTTGACTGGTTAGGCAGTGAATCGCTATTGACTTTTTGCAGATTCAACAGTTGACCAGATTTGACTCTTCCTCATCATTTTGACATTGGTATATTAATTTGAGACAAGATTGAATATTGGATATTGTTTTGGATATGGGCTAGTCAAAGTTTGACTTTGACTCTTAGATGATGTACTCTCTACTGAGCATTTGAAGACAATCTAATAAAAGAAGATTTGCAAGGGTTTTTCCCCTAATGGGTTTTCCCTGGTCATTGTTAAAATTATGCAACTGCGGTAAATTCCACTTTGGACAACTCATATGATGAAGATAATGATTGCAACAGATTCCTCTTTTCGAGAGGACCAAAATCGACCTAAAGATCACCTTATTTGGACAAGCAGAAGTTGGTTTTTGAATTTATTTATTTACTCATGTATATTGGATTAGGTTGGCCCTAAGCACATGTACAATTGGATAGGTTAGCCTCAACATCATGTTGCCCTCATGAAAGCCTAAAAATAGAAGAGAACTCAAGCTCATTTGGACACAATCATCAAGCACTCTCCTCTCTCTTCTATTGTTTGTTTTGCACAAGTCTGATGGAGGAAAGCTCACGTAAAGGGTTCGAAACTACAGGGTCGAAGCTCGCACGTGTCTAGCGTTTGTGAGTCTCGGATGCTTGCATGTAACTAAGGTTTTTCGTCCCTAGACGTTGGCACAATATGGTCATGGGAGCGTCCGGGAAGTCTTGGACGCACGCACAAAGTGTTTATGGGAATGTTTGTGAGGCTAGGGTTTTTGTAGTCCATTTTGGTCCCCAGATGCACACACAAAATGGTCTAGGGAGCGTCTAGGTTGCCATAGACGCTCGCATAGAAGCCTAATGGGAGCATCCAGGGTTTGAGGCAGATCTGGGTATGTTTGGACTCTAGACGCCCTCATCCAATTCTCAGAGAGTGTCCAGATCTGTCCCAGACGCACTCATCCAGTTCTGCAGAGAACGTCCAGATCTGTCTTTTAGATGCTCGCACACAATATCTCTGCATGTGTTCAGGACCTAAAGATGAGTTATCTGTATGCAACAATTTTCAATAGTGTTCAGCATAATGACAACAATATCCAACAGTTAACTCCAGTTAGTGACAATGCATTACAGTGCTCAGAACCAGGATCTTTGAGTATAAGTATGTTTAAGGTCATGCTATGGATGTTCTAGTTGTTTTTGTTGCTTTGATGAAGGTATGGATCATTGTACTCTCTTTTGCTGAATCATTTGATGACGATCTAAGAAGAAGAAGAATTTACAAGGGTTTTCCCCATAGTGGGTTTTGCCCTGGTCTCCGACCAATCCTGATGTCTCTATGTGTGCACACTTTTCTTCTATTGTTCCTTTGTGTTCCATTGCATTAATGATCATGATGTTGTTCTTTCTTCATAGTTGCATATGCTGATGAATAATGGTGTAGATCTAAATAATGTTATAATGTTATGGGGTGAACTTAATATGTTAATGGAGAAATGAAATTATCTAAGCAAAGAACAATGTAGCCCTATGAAAAATTAACATGGTATTGGAGCTGCGCTGAAGAAAATCCATGGAGATCACCCTGATGATGACACCATTGATGGAATCAAGAAGAGGATGGTGGAGACCTAAAAGAATTCTAGGGTTTGAAGGAAACTCTAGGCAACTTGATTATTATGGTTAGGGTTTGAGAGAAACCTTGGTTTATGGAAAATACATGAGATATAGCATGATCAAAGGAGGCTCAAGCACTTGAGAGAGATTTGATGAAGCCCTAGATATGATAATCCCTAGTAGACCTAGTTGGTTGATTAAAGGTAACAATTTTATGCGGACAATGGATGGTGATCGCTGGTTCTAGAGGGAAAGGATCACTTCTCATTGAAGATAAGTATTTCTTGGCTTATGATGCCTCTTAATTTTGTTTAGACTTATGGATCTGATTATTATGTTTATTGATTGTACTTCTTGCATATTTATTAAGTTTATTTATTGTACTTCCTTCATATATATTTGAGTATATGGATGCTTCTAACCTCTTTGATGAGATGTGATGTGTGAATCCTTCTTGAGAATAATTTGAAATGCAGGAAGGATGGCTAGAGCTGGAAAAGGTAAAGAGGCACTATATGAAAAGATGACAAAGAATTTCAAGCTGCCTATGTCTAATGAAAAGGTGCATAGGTATTTGAATACCACAAGGTATGCATGATATGTTGTATTTCAACAACAACATTGATGACTAGGTAACCCTTAGGGTATGTTGAGAATGTCTCTTTAATGGCTCATACATGCATATGAAAGTGACTTAGATCTATGTCTCCTATGATGAATTGATGCAGCCGGTGTTGAACATTTTGATCTTCTTGAAGTCTATGAGGCTATCTAATGTTGATACATTGATATACTTTATGTTTAACTAACATCTATCTGTTGGATATCTTGATCCTATAAAGAAGGCTAGCACCTTGACTCTAGTAGATACTTTTCGTGCATAAGACATGATGGATTTCACATAGAAGGTTAGCTCATTAATTCTTATACATTATACTATTGATAATGCCTGTGATAAGCATGCTGACAGCTAATGGAAAGAGAGATTGTCACTCTTGTTATTTTGGTAAAGTTTTATTGAATGACCTAACTTGATCATATTGATCATGATAAGCATGGTAAACTTGGTGTTAGAGGTATAACTATGAGATTGATATTCTAGATCTCCTATTACTTGTGGTCATGTCTTGATGGCATATGGTTAAACTGAATGCCCTAACTTGATAGAGTGACTTGATAGAAAAGTGTTAGTATGTTCATGATATGATGTCACATCTGTCTGCTGCCCTAATCTTTCTAGTCTAATTCTTGACAAAAGACTGATGACATGATGTTGATGACCATGATCTAACAGATTTGTTGTTACATGACTCTAGTAGAGACAGGTTGATGACATGAATGAAGATGAATGAAGTAGATTCCCAGTTAGAGGGAGAATCTCTTCTCAAGATTCTTACTCACATCACTATTTGCATTCTGCATTGTTGAAGGGTGGTTTATGTGCATCTGACACTATTGAATTGCAATAGAGTTGTGGATCTGAAGCTTGTACATAAATTAGGGTTTCTGTTCCAGGCACAGGCACAAAATTGAGAGATTTCGTCCTTGAACGCACGCATGCTAAGGCATAGATAACATCCAGGAAGCTAAAAACGCTTCCATACTAACCTAAAGGGAGCGTCCAGGGGGTTTGACTTTAGTTGACCATCATTCGAAGTTTTCTGAAGCTGTCTGAAATTTGAGTCAAGGTGTCTCTGACATATTCTGCCACTGTAAACTGATTTTTGAAGTTGTTGGGTTAAATTGTTGATCATAGAAAATGAATTACTGTGCAAGAAATCAAATATTACCTGGAAGATGTCAGTACAACAAATGTGTTTTGCAGATAACCGTAAGATTTGCAAGCAGGAAAAGCTTGAATGTTTGCCATAATATGAACATGAAGATTGAACTTGTGTTTGCAGGTGACCGGGACATACATATAGATATGTCATTATGTTTGAGGCTTGTGCTACAAGAGTTTGGCATGATTTGGCTGATTGATATAGATGAACTACGTTTGGAGCTTTGACATGATGTTTGACAATGACTTAGAACTTTGAATTGATGATTGGGCTATGCTTTGGACTATAGATCTCTCTACAATAACAAATTTGGATTTGCCCTGATGACTAACAATTGTTGATTTGCCCTGATGTTAATGCTATGTGGGCATAATGACCTTCAATGACTTACGTGGGTATTCGGAAAAATGGTTTTGTATTGGCGTCCTTGTTCCTAGTACAGTGGCTGAAGTATTGACAATTGTGATTTGGTATGAAGATGGAACCTGCATGACTTATCCTTGGTGTATGCATTCGCATCTAGTGACAAAAATAACTTGTATTATGATTATGAGAATGACTTGACGAAGTTTTGGATTGATATTGCATGGTTGATGACAACTTGTTGTCATAGATGAAGTCAACACTGGATATGTGCTCTACCGGTCACTTGGTTGAAAGAAATGATACTGTGATATTGGTGACTTTGATAATAATTCTGATCTGACTTCTGAACTCCGATGAGCTAACTTTGTTGATACAACATTTATTTAAGGCTGATTATGTTGGCTTAGTAAGGCATTATGCTTGCAGAGAGCATTGCATGAAGCAAGCTCCCCGATCCAGATATGTCCATATTTGACAGTTATCTGATGAAGTCATGATGATGAGTTCCAAGGTATGGCTTTGATTTTGATTATGGTTTTGGTTTTGCATACTAATGGTCCACTCTTGATAGGTGATGAGCCTCTGATGAACTAAGGAAGAGGGAGATGGCTTTTGAAGCTCAAAATGATGTATCATGGCATGATGAATTGATTTCTAGAATTTGGGAAAGAAATTCTATATTGCAAAGCTGTTGAAAAATGTTTTTGAATAATGGAAATGCAAATCCTTAGACACTCCGATTTGAAGTTCAAGATGTTGTTGAACTTGACATGGCATCCGACAACTGATTGAAGCATTGACGTTCCATCTTTGAACATCCATCCATATATATATATATATATATAATTGATGTGCATAGAACCTGAATAAATTCATGATTGAGCTGCTTCCTTCACTTAGAGTTGCCTCCAAACATCCTTTGAAATGCTTGCATGAGATGTTCTATTTCTGAGGCTGAGATATTTCTCCTATGATATGTACTACATGGATGTATTGTTGTTAATAGAGATTATTGTTGACGAGCACATATGAGTGCTGCCTTATTATGAGATCTGCCATGATATTATTGATAACAGGTCCATAGCTTTACACTCAACTGAGATTGAGTATGATGTTGCTAGCATGGCTAGCTGCGAGGTAGGATGTAGAAGCTCCTTAGAGATCCGTCTGATCAGGAAATGAATATGACATGGATACATTGTGATGATAGAGAATCCCATATATATAGTTGGGACTGAGATACTAGCGTATATTGAGTTAGTGCAGCTGTTCGAGACAAGCTTAGGCTTGTGATTGACACCTCCTTGAGAGGGAGGATGATTATGGTATCCTTTTGTGATTTATATGATTGTTTATGATTTGACATGATATTTGATTTAATGTCCTGTATGAACAGGAAACAATTGTTATTGAGACAAGAAGATACCTGATTTGAGTATGATGAGAGTAGCACTGATCGAGGACACTGAGCCAACTCTTCCTCCTTGTTTGAGCTCCCAATGCGAGGAATTGAGATAGAGGGCTCCTGGGGTTGAGGGAACTCTGGACAATAGGGTATGACCCTTATCTGTTACCTATAGGGTTAGAGTTGCTACTCCCCTATCTTCATAGGGTCGGAGAATGTTGCTCCCCTGTCTGGTTTTTGTGGAGTATACCCTAGTTGGCATCATACCCACACACAGGGCTTGTAGGTTCCCTCGTTTGGCCAACGAGTTGAGAGTGTACTTGGGGTGTACAACCCAAGTTGATTATCATGCAGGTGTTCTACCACGTGATTACTCAGGGTCATCGATGGGAAGATCAGTAGGCAATAAGATGGGTTGAGATAACCTTATGTGGTTTCAGGTTGAGATTGAGCTCCTTGATGTGATCCCAGGGTCATCCCATTGCTCAATATGGGGTCGTAGATGTATAGCTCGATGAGATTTTGGGTCGAGATGTGCTCCCTGATGTGGTTACATGTTGAGACGTGCTCCTTGATGATATCCTCTCTGATGATGAGATTTCGGGTAGTAGTCCAATGGACAGATGGTGGTAGATTAAGCTCCCCTCCGATGTCAAATTCTTCTTCTTTTAGATTTGAGAATATTTAGCGTATGAGCAGGAATAATCAAGAGATGAGCAAGAAAAAGAAATGGATAGATCAAGATGTACATTGATGGTTTGTGATGATGAGATACTTGAGATGGTCATGGCATGACGACTACATGACAGAGATGATTAGTGGCGATACGTAATGACACTTGAAAATACCAAAATGGCATGGTCAGACAGGTGGAATTCTCCCTAGTTGAGAGGGAGTGTTAAAATTATGCAATTGCAGTGAAATTCCACTTTGGACAACTCATATGATGAAGATAATGATTGCAATAGATTTCTCTTTTCGAGAGGACCAAAATCGACCTAAAGATCACCTTATTTGGACAAGCAATGTTGATTTTTGTGTAGCTTGGGAGGTACTCCAAGCCTTAGGGTTCGGGGTTTGGAGGGCAAAGTGCCACAAGAGTCACTTGTGGGCTTGAAACCCAAGCTTGGGGTTTTGCACCCATTGGGATTTGGGCCAAAACCATGAGCACATTTCGACATGTGATGGATGAGGATGATATCTCTTAGCGAGACAAATCTAACGCAACGAGAATCATCTGATTCTGAGTTGTAGAAATTGAGATATGAATTTTTGAAGGTTATAATTGGGTTTTGCACATGTGTGTCTTGGTCGGCTTGGAGTTAATAAGCTGAGTGACAGCTGTTCAAGCCTTATTGTGATGTTTTGGAAGCCCTCATATTAGTGTATAAATATGAGGTGATGTGAGGACATTTTCCTCATCCATGTGTGCAGCATAAGGGCAGTGTTAATGGAGAAATAGAAGCTTGTTCAAGGAGAAGGACATCTCTGTTTAGGGCCACAGAAGAACAGTCACTTCAGCGAGGAAGAGAAGGCAGCGTGGAGCCTTCTTATGACTGCTTGAAGTGCGAGGTACCTTGCTGTGGAGGCAGAGTAAGGGAGCAGCTGTTCTGGGCAGTTTGATGACTGAAATATGGCGGGATTCTCCTTGAAATAAGGCTGCGGATTAGTACTGAAGTCTGAATAGAGGACGAGCTCTGTTTCAGAGGTTGTATGGGTGGAATGAGGGCTGGAACTTAGCCCTACAGCCAGCGTATTACAGCAGCAATTCAAGGAGACTAGGTCACAGTAAATTGGAGGCTTTAGGAGCTGTTTGGGAGGGCTAACAGTGAACTGTTGTGTGCCCTAACCAGGCAGCCAAAGCAACATAATTTGTATAGTCCTGTAAGCAGCTTAAGGTATGTCACTTTCTCCATAATTGCCATTTGTTGGATCCTAGTATCAGTTATGGATCGTATTTAGAGCAACACAACACAAACATAAGGGGTCATTAAGGAGAAAAAAACACCTGTTAGAGACTGCAGCAACAAGAGGAGAAACAGCGAGGGTACTAGGTTGTTTCAGGGCTGCTGGAGGGTGACCGAGCTCATGAAAAGAGGGCCGAGCTGCTGTTCTTGAAGGCGGAGGTCATTGGAGACTGTTTTGTGGTGAAAGGAATGTGGGCCGACCCTTGTGGAGCATGCCGCAAGCTTGGAGGAGCCTGCTGTAGGTAGCCGCAGTCAATTGAAGGGAGGCTGAAGGGTTGGTGAGGGCTGGAACAACCCAGAATCACTGCCAAGGGTCATATCCCCTCATGGAAGGGCATCCACACTTCTTTAGTGCAATTTTGGGCAGAATTTGAAGGCTGGTAGGGGCTGAGTTTCGTGCCCCAACCAGGCCTAAGTTGCAGTAGTGGAGCTACAACAAAACAGTCAACAGGAGTATGTGTTTTTGGTGAATGTTTGGAGGTGTTGGATCCTAGGTAAGGATCAGATTTGGATCAGTTATTTAGCAGCCTGTGGGTGCCACGTGCTTGGGTTAACATGGAGCATTGAATACCCCAACAAGGAGCAAGTCTCACAGTAGATGGATGTCCTAGGTGAGGACATGTTGTTGGAACGTAGATTTGTGTAATAGCTCGTTTATTGCAAAGCACATGGCAGATGGGGAAAAGTCTGTGTGCAACCCTGTGTAAGGGTCTCCTAGGTGTGGGGATGCCCTAGCTAGGTGTAGATGCTACAGCGTGGACATGGTCACTTGTGGACTGTTGGGGGGCAGTGTGAGAGTGGACCAAATGTGAACGTGATTGGGCACTTACGGTTTGCTAGAGGATAGCGTGACAGTGTCCAAGTTGGAGCCCGGTGAGCAACACCTTGATGGACAAAGGTAGTTGCAAGAGAGGCAATTGTTGAGCTCAAGGGTCTGATCAACCAGGAGCAGTTTGTGTAGCCCGAGACTTGTGTGTGGAGAAGGACTTCTACAACAGATGATGGGCAATCGTCCTAGCTCATGTTCATTGTGGGAGATGGACATCTTGCAGTGACAGGTGGCGACCCTCTGTGTCTTATGTTGATCTTCATCGTGCAGCGCAAGAAGACCATAGTGGGTTGAAGTCCCGAGTAGCTGAGGAGTAGCAGTGGGTAGTTGAGAGTTGTTCACAAGTGGAGCTGTGAACAACTCGATAGGAGTCTTGATGTGTTGATGCGTTGATGGACGAACGATCAATTAGTGAGTAGATTGATAGTCGAGGTTCAGTGGCCAGATGGACATGGAGCATTGATAGAGGTAGGAGCTATAGATCGGGAGTTGAAGGACCGGGCGGGTGCAGGGTACGACCGAGGGGAGCTGAGAGAGTTGACTTCATCAGCCAGATGGCTAGAGTATCTTCTTAGGGTAGATTGGTCGTAGATGTACTGACACTAAGCCCTAGTTTGTATTCTTGTATCAGTGGATGTATGAGGGCCATTATCCCTGGTACAGGAGCCCTAGACTTTTGTATTATATGTTGTTTAATATAACGAAGTTGGCTTGAAAAATATAAAATGTTGTCTATATTCTATGCATGTGTGATTTACTGATGTTTATATTCCGCTGTGCAAAGTGGTATCGTTGAGATTCTTGGTTTGGTAGCATCAAAGATTTTAAGATTCTCTCTTAGACCCAAGATCATGGAAAATCAACATGGTATCAGAGCATATCTGAGCTACTTTGAGGGACTGTGAATCAGAGTGTGCACAACGATTCAACGAAGCAACTCAGAGGGAGTTGTGAGTGTCTAGATCATTGAGCCGAGGGTTCAGCTAAAGACACGGAGATGTAGTCCTGAATGGCTTGGCAATGAGATTGGCTGTGAGTTCTGGTGGATTGGTGGTGAGCCTGGGGAACAACAGTTTGTTGTAGGGTAGATTGTTGATCATGGACTTCCGTTGATTTGCCATGGATGGTTGGGAGTCCGAATTGGCAAGCTAGAATATTCATCGGATCATGATGTTTCATATTCGAGATTGGTGGGATTAGCACGAGTGGTATTTGGTCCAGGAGGATGAGTGCTTGCAGGATTGAGCCAGTGGAGATCATGTAGGCTCAGAGGGAGCAACCCCATGGAGGTTTGGGATCTTCAAGTGCATATATGATGAGGCAGAGGCACTATCGAGATTGTCGGGTTCATTCTACAGGGTATGCTGCAGCGTTGGATGCCAGATGGGCTAGTGTCGCCAGAGATGATGATGGTTACTTCCTAGTCTTGGAAGTATCTCCCTTGCTAAGAGGGAGTGTTGATTTTTGTGTAGCTTGGGAGGTACTCCAAGCGTTAAGGGTTTGGGGTTTAAAGGGCAAAGCGCCAAAAGAGTCACTTGTGGGCTTGAAACCCAAGCTTGGGGTTTTGCGCCCATCAAGATTTGGGCCAAAACCATGAACACATTTTGACCTGTGATGGATGAGGATGATAGAGCTCAGCAAGACGAATCTAACACAACAAGAATCATCCGATTCCGAGTTGTGGAAATGGAGATATGAAATTTTGAAGGTTATAATTGGGTTTGCACGTGTGTCTAGGTCAGCTTGGAGTCAATAAGCCAAGTGACAGCTGTTCAAGCCCTATTGTCACGTTTTGGAAGCCCTCAAATTAGTGTATAAATATGAGGTGATGTGAGGACATTTTCCTCATCCATGTGTGCAACATAAGGGCAACGTTGGAGAAATAAAAGCTCCTTCAAGGTGAAGGACATCTCTGTTTAGGACTGCAGAAGAAGGGTCACTTTAGCAAGGAAGAGAAGGCAGCGTGGAGCCTTCTTATGACTGCTTGAAGTGCGAGGTACCTTGCTGTGGAGGCCGAGTAAGGGACCAAGTCTGAAAGTGGACCTAGTCTGAACGTGATTGGGCACTTATGGTTTGTTGGAGGACAGTGTGATAGTGTCCAAGTTGGAGCCCGATGGGCAACACCTTGGTGGACAAAGGTAGTTGCGAGAGAGGTAGTTGTTGAGCTCAAGGGTCTGAGCGATCAGGAGCATTTTGTGTAGCCCGAGACTTGTGTGTGGAGAACGACTTCTAAAACAGATGATGGGCAGTCCTCCTAGCCCCGTGTTCACTGTGGGAGATGGACATCTTGCAGTGATAGGTGGCAGCCCTCCGTGCCTTATGTTGGTCTTCATCGTGCAGCGCAGGAAGACCATAGTGGGCTGAAGTCCCTGAGTAGCTGAGTAGTAGTAGTGGGCAGTTGGGAGTTGTTCACAAGTGGAGCTGTGAACAACTCGACATGAGTCTCGATGTGTTGATGGACGAATGATCAACTAGTGAGTAGATTGATGGTCGAGGTTTAGTGGCCAGATGGACTTGGAGCATTGATAGAGATAGGATCTGCAGATGGGGAGCCGAAGGACTGGGTAGGTGCAGGGTAAGACCGAAGGGAGCTGAGAGAGTTGACTTCATCAGCAAGATGGCCAGAGTATCTTGTTGAGGGTAGATTGGTCGTCGATGTACTGACACCAAGCCCCAATTTGTTTTCTTGTATCAATGGATGTATGAGGGTCATTATCCTTGTTATGGGAGCCCTAGACTGTTGTATTACATGTTGTTTAATATAACGAAGTTGGGTTTAAAAATGTAAAAAGTTGTTTATATTCTGTGCATGTGTGATTTACTGCTGTTTATATTCCGCTATGCAATGTAGTATCGTTGAGATTCTTGGTTTGGTAGCATCAGAGATTTTAAGATTCTATCCTAGACCCAAGATCATGGAAAATCAACAAGCAGAAGTTGGTTTTTGAATTTATTTACTTACTCGTATATTTGTTTAGGTTGGTCCTAAGCACATGTACAATTGGACAGGTCGGCCTCAACATCAAGTGGACCCTCATGAAAGTCTATAAATAGAAGAGAGCTCAAGCTCATTTTGACATAATCATCAAGCACTCTCCTCTCTCTTCTATTGTTTGGTTCACATAGGTCTAATGGAGGAAAGCTCGCGCAAAGGGTTCGAAACTACAGGGTCGAAGCTCACACATCTCTAGGATTTTTGAGTCTCGGGCGCTCGCACGTAACCAAGGTTTTTCATCCCTAGACGTTGGCACAGTATGGTCATGGGAGCGTTCGGGAAGTCTTGGATGCACGCACGGGAGCATTTGGGAGGCTAGGGTTTCTGCAGTCCAGTTTGGTCCTTGGACGCACGCACAGAATGGTTTAGGGAGTGTCTGGGCTGCCATAGATGCTCGTACAGAAGCCTAATGGGAGTGTCTAGGGTTTGAGGCAGATCTGGGTATGTTTGGACTTTGGGCGCCCTCATATAGTTCTCTAGAGAGCGCCAGATTTGTTCTAGATGCACTCATTCAGTTCTGTAGAGAGCGTCCAGATCTCTCTTAAATGCTTGCACACAGTATCTCTACATGCATCCGGGACCTAAAGATGAGTTATCAGTATGCAACAGTGTTCAATAGTGTTTAGCAGTGTTCAACACAGTGACAACAATATCCAACAGTTAACTCTAGTCAGTGACAATGTATTACAGTCCTCAGAATCAGGATCTTTGAGTATAACTATGTTTAAGGTCATGTTATGGATGTTCTAGTTGTTTTTGTTGCTTTGATGAAGATATGGATCATTATACTCTCTTTTGCTGAATCATTTGATGACGATTTAAGAAGAAGAAGAATTTACAAGGGTTTTACCCATAGTGGGTTTTGCCCTGATCTCTGACCAATCATGGTGTCTCTATGTGTGCATGTTTTTCTTCTATTGTTTCTTTGTATTCTGCTGCATTAATGATGATGCTGCTAATCTTTTTTCATAGTTGCATATCCTGATGAATAAAGGTGTAGATCTGAATAATGTTATAATGTTTTGGGGTGAACTTAATATGTTAATGAAGAATTGTAATTATCTAAGCAAAGAACAATGTAGCCCTATGAAAAATTTACAACCATTGACCAAATATTGTGTCTCTAGTCTCTTGGTTGTCTTTCATTGTGCATTGGAATAATTGTTCTATCTACTATTGCTCTACTGCCATTGGTTAAATTGAAGAAGTGGAAATTGTTATATTGGATGCTATTGGACATTGTTGAAGTAATAGTTGCAGCGTAGAACAATTGATGAAAAATTGACATGGTATTAGAGTTGAGGTGAAGACAAGCCCAAGAGACATAGAGCAAGAGCATCCATCTTCTAAGCAACTGATTGAAAGGGAAAATCTTTTGGTAAAAATGTCTACCTCTTATTTAAAGGATAATGAAAAGCTAGCTGATTCATTTGGCTTTGCGCATGGAAGACCATGATCAATGTCACCTTAGATGAGTATGATGTCTTGGAGTACGTGGAAGGAAAGATCTCACCACCACCATAAAATGCTTCTCAAGCTATCAAGTCCAAGTATCAGACTGCTTCAAGGTCCTACAACAACAATCGTGGCTTCAATAACAACAACAGATCATATGAAAGAAGAGATGGAAGGAGAAATGAAAGAAGAGATGGAAGGAGAAATGAAAGAAGAAGAACTCTCCCAGTGATCGTGAAGATAGCTATCATCCACCAAAGAGGTCTAGAAATTCCAGGTATGAAAGTAATGCTATTAATCAATCCAAGTATATTCTTATTTCCGCATTATCTAGTTCATCCCCTCTAGATTCTTGGGATAGTTGGTTGGTTGATAGTGGGGCCTCTCATAACTTCTCTAGATATAAGGAAGTTCTCTCTAATTTGGTAGAGAGGGAGACCAATTTGAACATTATTCTTGGTGACATTGCCACTCATCCCGTAAAGGGCTTTGGTTCTGTCAAATTTCATTTCAACTTTGGGGAATCTGTTTTGCTTCATGATGTGATGTATGTGCCAGGATTGAAGAAGAATTTGGTATCGATATCTTGTTAGTTTTTGGTAGCATCAGAAGTGCTCTAGCTTTGAAAATTGGTGGAGAGGCTAAGGCACATGAGTTCTAAAGAACCCAGAAACTGTTTGGTGAAATTCCACTATTAAAATAATTAATATTTTTAATGGGGTTCCTAAGTCTAAACTTAGGAAAATTAAAATATTAATGGGTATTAATCAAAATATGGGTGAGAATGATCTAGAAGGTGGATCAAGTCATGTTTTAATATTAGCCGTTGATTAGAGACTTAATCTCGGCCATTGAAGACTCAACAGGAAAAGTATAAAATGGAGGCTTGGGGTTCATTTGGAAATACACAGAGAGGGAGAGAATTGATCTAGTATTCGATTTCTGGGGCTAGGAAGTTGAGAAATTCGAACTAGGTGATCATTTTACAGCAGAGGGGCAATGGGAATTCGAAAGAAGGACTTTCCAAAGAATACTATCAGAGAGGTGGAGAGAGCTTGCAGAGAGGCAACGTAGAAGTCGAGAGAGCTAACGTAGAAAAGCTGCCTGTCACACAGAATCTAGAACTACCGAAACAACCGAAATTGTCGGGAACTGCTGGAACAACCGAGAGAGTTGACGCAGAGGCAACACAGTAGCCAGGAGAGATGATGCAGAAAAGTTGCCTGTCACGCAGAATCCAAAATCGCTGAAACAACTGAAACTGTCGGAATTGTCGGGAACTGTCAGAATAGCCGGTAGAGTTGATGCAGAGGGCAAAAGCCAGAACTGCCGGGAACGACCGAAATTGCGGGGAACTGTCGGAACAACCGGGAAAGCTGACATAGAGGGCAGAAGAGGTGACACAAAAATAGCCAGGGTTAGCTAGTCTTGTGCCGGATCAGCGGAAATTTTGCTGGGTGAAGTGAGGTAAAACTCACTCAGATTTTCGGCCAGTATTTTCTCTGTAAAGGATTGCAAGATGAGAATCCTAGATTGTATTCAGATAGTTTTCCTGCATAATAAATAAACCCTCAAATTTGGTGCATCGGTTTTCCCGCATTGGACTTTTCCGGGGACTATTGTGTCCAAAAATAAGTGTGTGTCTTATCTATCTTGTTCTTTGCTCTGTTTTTTGTTTCATGAGATCAAATATTTAATTAGTGTAGGCTGCAGAAGTAATTTGCTTCAGTGTTCAAAAGAATAACTTGATGAATGTAATTTAAAATCATATAGGTGAAGTAGATTCAAATTTGCTGCAGTAGGCGTTCCTTCGAGTCTAGGAATTTTCACATGGTATCAGAACGTTGATTTTGAAACAGGTAGAGCAGATCAAGTGTTGAGCAGTAAGGCCGAAAGCTGCACTTGGTAGCAATTTGAATCCCCTTGAAGAGATTTTGCAATCCTTGCCGAGAAGCAGATCCGAGGAAATCTCTGTTTGAATGAGACGACAGAGATGTACGATTTCCAGTTCGTGAGTTTGCAAAGGTAGAGGGAGTGGTGCAGAGCCTCAGCGCAGTGCTTGAAGGGCGCAGTTTCTGCCGGGGCAGAAATTTGCTGGAAAAGAACAATGACACAGAGGGGGAATTTTCTCCTTAGAGGACTTCCAACCAAGGAGTTCGAATCTTCACTTGCTGAACCACAATGGAGAGGGGCAGATCCACAAGCTCCGGCAGGGAGTGCGTAAGCTGGTCTAGTGCTGTGCATAAGAGAGAGGAGGTCATTCGACATTTGACACAGATGACAGTCGCATCTTCAGGAGGGAGATGGGGCAATATTGAGCTATAGTTGAGAGGATTACATGTGGGCAAGATCCTTGAGGAGTCCACCTCTTGGATCAATTCCTTGCTATGGGAGCCCAAAATTCAACATTAGAGAGATGGACTTAGTGTCAGATGATGCAGTGGAGTGTTTGGAGGACAGATGCAGTAGCTGGGGACCAGAGATTGATTAACGCAGAGTAAGGTTGGCAGCAGTGCAGTTGGCACAGTGCAAGAGTCAGCGACAGTGCAGAAGATTCAGAGGGTCAGCAACAATCAAATTCC
Source organism: Pinus taeda (assembly GCA_000404065.3). NCBI lineage: Eukaryota > Viridiplantae > Streptophyta > Pinopsida > Pinales > Pinaceae > Pinus > Pinus taeda. The sequence goes on along the minus strand of APFE031503602.1, from coordinate 77,888 downwards.
AACATTCATTGTAGTATGCTGAACACAGTTAAGTTCTGCTAATTTTGGATGTTTTTCAGTTTCTTCTCTCAGCATCTGAGTTGCAGTACGAATGTAGTGTTAGTTGTGTTGTGGCAGTGCTAGCAGCATAGCAGATGCAACGTTTGAGAGGGAGCTGAAGTATAGATGCAACAATGACAGTGGCAGTGTCATGGGCAACAATACAGTAGCAACAGTAGCACAATGTTGGTGGCGGAAATAGTGCAGAAAGGGGATGCTTTAGAAACAGAGCAACATGTAGGTGGACATTGTTGCTAGAGCATTTTTCTTGCTAAGATGGAGTGCTAGCTTTTGGTAGCATCAAAAGTGCTCTAGCCTTGAAAATTGGTGGAGAGGCTAAGGCACATGAGTTCTAAAGAACCCAGAAACGGTTTGGTGAAATTCCACCTGGATTGCATTTTATTAAAATAATTAATATTTTTAATGGGGTTCCTAAGTCTAAACTTAGGAAAATTAAAATATTAATGGGTATTATTATTAATCAAAATATGGGTGAGAATGATCTAGAAGGCGGATCAAGTCATGTTTTAATCTTATCCGTTGATTAGAGACTTAATTTCAGCCGTTGAAGACTCGATAGGAAAAGTATAAAATGGAGGCTTGGGGTTCATTTAGAAATACACACAGAGGGAGATAATTGATCTAGAGTTCGATTTTTGGGGCTAGGAAGCTGAGAAATTCGAACTAGGTGATCATTCTGTAGCAGAGGGGCAACGAGAATCTAGAAGAACTTTCCGGAGAATACTGATGGAGAGGCGGAGAGAGCTTGCAGAGAGGCAGTGCAAAAGCCGGGAGAGTTGACGCAGAAAAGTTGTCTGTCACGCAGAATCCATAACTATTGGAACAATCGAAACTGTCGGAATAGCCGGGAGAGCTGACATAGAGGCAGCGCAATAGCCAGGAGAGATGACGTAGAAAAGTTGCCTGTCAGGTAGAATCCAAAACTGTCGGAATAGCTGAAACTGCCGGGAATTGTCGGAACTGCTAGGAAAGCTGACGTAGAGGGCAGAAGCCAGAACTGCCGGGAACAACCGAAACTGCTGGAACAGCTGGGAAAGCTGACGCAGAGGGTTGAAGAGGTGATGCAGAAATAGCCGGGGCTAGCCAATCTTGTGCCGGATTAACTAGAATTCTACCGGTGAAGTGAGGTAAAACTCACTCAGATTTTCTGCTAGTATTTTCTCTGTAAAGTATTGCTAGATGAGCATCTTAGATTGTATTCAGATATTTCTCCTACATAATAAATAAACCCTCAGAGCTGCTGCACTGGTTTTCCCACATTGGGTTTTTCTAGGGACTATTGTGTCCAAAAATAAGTGTGTCCTATGTATCTTGTTCTTTGCTCTGCTTTTTGTTTCATGAGATCAAATATTTAATTAGTGTAGGCTGCAGAAGTAATTTGCTTCAGTATTAAGAAGAATAACTTAATGAATGTAATTTAATCAAATAGGTGAAGTAGATTCAAATTTGCTGCAATAGGGGTTCCTTCCAGTCTAGGAATTTTCACATATCTACCTTGGAGGATAAATGAATGAGTTCACTGGAAGGCCTCTTCTAGCTATGGTCCATAATACAAATCATCAAAGTGAGTTGTGGCACCGAAGGCTAGCTCATCTACACTATGATGCACTTCCTAAATTGAAGAAGTTGGTCTCTAAGATCCCAAATGTTCAAGCTCAACATGATGGAGTATGCCTTGGGTGTGCTAGTGGAAAGAAGACAAGGGGACCATTCCCCTCTAGCGAAAACAAAACGAAAGACATCCTTCATCTCATTCATTCAGATATATGTGGTCCATGTCTATACATTCACTTGGGGATCATCTCTATTACATCACCTTCATTGATGATTTCTCAAGGAAGACATGGATATATTATTTGAATCACAAGAATGAGGCATTCGAGGTATTCAAGGAGTTCAAGGCTTTAATTGAAAATCATTCAGGGAAGAAAATAAAGATTTACAGGTCCGACAATGGCGGGGAATACATCTCAAATAAATTTATAGACTTTTGCAATATATGCTCAAAATAGGTTGCCTCATCAAGCTTTGGGAAACAAGATTCTCGAGGAAGTATTCAAAGGTGTCAAGCCCGATATTGGTCATCTACAAATTTTTGGTTGCCCAGTGTATTTCCATCTGCTGAAGAACAAAAGAAACAAGCTAGAAGCCACATGAAGAAAATGTATGTTTATTGGATTTAGTGAAAATTCTAAAGCATTTAGAATATATATTTTTGGTCAAGGGAAGGTTGAAATTAGTAGGGATGTAATGTTCGATGAAGATGTTGCCCCTAGAAAAGCAAGGGACCTCCCTCCGCTTCCTCCTCTTGAAGACAACAGTGATGATATGGATACTCTAGAAGGTCCTTCTATGCATGAATCTTAGAAGGATATTGTTGATGATTCCATGGAGCCTATGGACCCTCTAGATCCTCCTCCATGTGATCCCTCTACGAGGAAAAAACCACTTTGGCTCAAGGACACACTACAAGATGCCGAGAAACTTCCTGTTGCTCGTGGAACTTTCAAGGAAAGCAAGAAGCCATGCAGGTACCAAGCATATGTTGTAGCTATGAGCAATATGATTCAAGTTGAGCCTCATACCTATGAAGAAGTCGTGAAAGAACAAGTTTGGAAGAATGCCATGGCTGAAGAATACGAGTCAATCATGAAGAATGACGTATGGGATGTTGTGCTGAGACTAGAAGGGAAATCAATGGTGACTTCGAAATGGCTCTATAAGATCAAGCATGGGGCTGATGGAAGCATTGCAAAATACAAAGCTAGGTTTATAGCTCGTGGATTCTCCCAAAAAGAGGGAGAAGATTACGATGATATATTTGTTCCTGTGGCCTGATATACTACCATTCATTCGATAGTAGCCCTTGTTGCAAGTCAAGGATGGACTCTTCATCAAATGGATGTGAAGACTACTTTCTTACATGGTTTGCTTCAAGAAGTGTATGTTGAACAACCTCCAGGATTTGAAGTTCATGACAAGAAGACCCATGTATACTGATTGAAGAAAGCTCTCTATGGATTGAAGCAAGCCTCTCATGTTTGGTATGCTCATATTGGCAGTTACTTGATGAAGTTGGGATTCACAAGGAGCAATGCTGATCCAAACTTGTACTTCAAAATGATCCAAGGTATGCCTCTCATTTTCGTATAATATGTTGATGACTTATTCATGACAGGTGCAGACCCTCTCATTCTAGAATGTAAGAGGGAGTTGGCTTTCGAGTTCGAGATGAAAGACCTTGGTTTGATGCACTATTTCTTGGGACTAGAAGTATGGCAAAAGTTGGGCAAGATTTTCCTTTCACAAGGAAAATATGTTGTTGCTCAAAAGATTTGGCATGGTTGAGTGCAAGTCCTTGCCTACACCTATGGAGATGAATTTCAAGAAGCTGTGTGGAGAGGTTGCTGAGCCAGACCTAGCAAACCCCTATGAGTATAAACAACTAGTTGGTGCTCTGATGTTTCTTGTAAACACTTGCCCTGACATATGCTTCACAGTTAACACTTTGAGCCAGTTCGTGATCGAGCCTCACCATGTACATTGGGTCGCTGCCAAGCATGTATTGAGATATCTACATGGGACTATTAACCTTGGATTGAGATATGTCGTTGGAGATGTTAGATTCCATGGATAGACAAATGCAGATTGGGTTGGTAATGTTGTCAACAAGAAGAGTACTTTCAGATGTTGTTTTAGTCTGGGATTCGCCATGATATCATGGATGAGCAGGAAGTAGAAATCCATAGCCCTTAGCATTGTTGAGGCCGAGTATATTGTAGCCAGCGTAGCAAATTGTGAAGCAGTTTGGTTGAGGAAACTCTTTGGAGAGCTATTCGAGCAAGTTTTGGACACGACAATCATCTATTGCAACAACAAGAATGGGATTTGTTTGTGAGAGAATCTTGTGTTTCACGACAAGTCCAAGCATATTGAGATCAAATATCATTACATTTGTGACATAGCGCAGAGAGGATCTGTGAGACTCCACATTTCGACAAATAAGGCTTTGCCGAAAGGGAAGTTCTTGGTCTTTAGAGAGCAACTTGGATTGGTTGAGATGACCTTTCGAATAAGGGTTTGGGTTGATCAAGAACACCGAGCAGTGCTCTTTCCCTCTGTTTGAGCTCCCATGGTGAGGAATGGAGCTATAGGGCTCATGGGGATGAGAGACCTCTAACCGATAGGATGTTGAGACCTAGGATCTCCCCTTGTCAGAGTATGCCCCAGTTAGTGTCCTGCCCATTTTGTGGGGTAACCTCTCCCATCTAGCCAATGGGTTGAGGGACTTGGGATAGAGTGTGATCTCTACCCCTCGCAATAGGTGGATCTTGCCCAATTTGGTGGATGCAAGTGTTCTACCATCTGACTCTTCAGGGTTAAGATGGATGATTAGGGACAATAGGGTAGAGTGTGATCCTTACCTCCGGTAAGTTTATCTCACCTATTGTCAAAGACTTTAGGATAGAGTGTGATCCTATGCTTGGGGTAGGTTGGTCTCGCCCATTGTCTTTGGTTTTGGGTGGTAGCTATGGCTCCCTGATGATGATGACAATGATTCTGGGTGGTAGCAAAGTCTCCCCGATAGTGATAGAGGCAGGGTGGCAGCTGGAGCTCCCTTGCAACATTTTTTATTTATTTTTTTAAATTCAAGAATGATCATCATGAGATGAGCAGAGACAAGTATAGATGGTACATGATGATAGGATGAAATGATGATCAATGGTCTGATGTTGACTGGTGGAATTCTTCCTAGTTGAGAGGGAGTGTTAAATTATGCAATTAGGGTCAAATTCCACTTTGGACAACTCATTTGACGGAGATAATCATTGCATTGAATTCCTCTTTTTGAGAGGACCAAAATTGACCTAACGTTCACTCAAATCGGACAAGGAGAAATGGATTTTTGAGGTCAAGCCCACAAATTCAAAATTGTCAAGGTCTTCCTCGGGTCAAATGACACATCTTATGGACAAAATGGCACCCCTCAAGTTGCATATAAATATACGTGCCCCCATACTTCATTTGGACATCACACAATAGACATTCTTCTTCTCTCTTCATTTGTTTGGTTTGTACAGGTTAAAGACAACTCTATTCTTCTTCACATGTGCAAGAGTTTGGAGGCATCTTTGATTTCTCTCTTTGGCATCATTGACTTTTGATGATTGGGCATTTGGTTTGGCTTGGTTTTCTTGGGTTTTGGATCTGATTAAGGGGGCCGAATTTAGTGAGAAAGGAAGGACAAAATTCTGAAGCAGTTAGACCACCTTTGACCAACATTGACTTTTGAGTAGTTGAAGTTTGACCAACGTTGACCACGTGTCAAGAGGATACTTTTGACTTTGATTTTCTTGGAGGTCTGTCCCATCAGGTTGCATTTTTTGGCTCTAAGACCGAGGCATTTTGAGATGTTTGACTGTTGTTGACCACAAACCAGAGCTATAATTTTTCTCTCTCCATTGACCAAGTATGACCGAAATTTTTGGAGATGTTTTGACTAATCCTTGACCAACAAAAGAGGCCACATTGACTGGGCCTTGATCGAATTAAATTGAAGTAGATTTGACCATGATTTGACTGTTGTTGACTTTTTGCAGATTCAACAGTTGACCGAATTTGGCTCTTCCTCATCATTTTGACATTGGTATATTAATTTGACATAAGATTGAATATTGGATATTGTTGTGGATATTGGCTAGTCAAAGTTTGACTTTGACTCTTGGATGATGTACCCTCTCTACTGAACATTTGAAGACAATCTAATAGAAGAAGATTTGCAAGGGTTTTCCCCCTAGTGGGGTTTTTCCCTGGTCATTGACCAAATATTGTGTCTCTTGTCTCTTGGCTGTCTTTCATTGTGCATTGGAAATGCAACTTTTATATTGATGAGATGAAATGTAGGGGAATTTACGGAAAATTTATGGATGTGATATGATTATACTATTTACCTTGATTCTTAGTAGTATCTCGTGATCCAAGCTATGACAACACCTATATGAGGATAACTATGCCCATCCATGGTTAGACGCTAAGTTGCACAATACGGGGAAACGAGCATGAGTTTCCAAAACGGGAATGGGTACAAAACGTGGGCCCCCCAAATTTCGGAAACGGGGAAATGCAATATATATATATATATATTTATATTATATATATATATATATATATAAGGACATTTATAAATATGTGCAATAATAAAGCATACATGATACATTCTAATTTATTACATTATGATTAAACTGTCAATTGTCAATGCATAAATTATAAGTCTCTAAATTTACATCACATTTACTCATGAATGATCACATAATGAAAATAGCAATATCCAAAATCAGTGACGAGTAATTTCTAATTTCTTGTCTCGTGCTTGATTGGGAGTCTCCTCCTACATAGTCGAACGACCTTAGTGCTCTTGATTAAATACAAGTTCCATGCGCTAGTACCCTAGTTGCTCTTGATTATTGGGAGTCTCCCCTGCATAGAGGGCTTGGTTCTCTTGATTAAATACAAGTTCCATACCCTAGTACATGACAAAATCCAATGGAAACATTGCAATCCTCCCAATCCCGAAATCCTGAAAAACAGATACGTCTGCTAGATTTTGAGTGAGATCTAAAATTCTACTTTTTCCATATGAAATTCAATGGGGGCGAAACCACTCTCAAACATCTTGAGTCATTTCATGGTAATGTTAAAAATTTAAGTAAAAAGGATGAAAATGAAAGATATCAATACTAGGGCCATAGTCATGAACATTAGGCTGCCCCACTAAAAAAAATCATTATTTTTTATAACTTGAGAGAGGCATCTAGAAGCATCCAGAAGATATTTTAGTCGCCCAATAAAAAATTAGAACTGAGAAAAAAATAAAAATAAAAGAAAACGTCAAGTGTTAACTGGAAACTCGTTTCTGGCCGTACTGGCCACATTTCCCTAGCGTGAAATTGGCCAGTACGGCTGGAAATGAGTTACCAGGCTGTACGGTACGAGTTTCCTCGTTTCCGTTTCGTTTCCGGTTGGAAACAGACCCCTGGGAAACATTTCCTGCAACTTGGGTTAGACGAGTTAAGAAGTATCATCTTTACTTGGTTATAAATGATAAAAGTTCATATCTAATGTCAGAGCACATTTACAAACAAGTCAAAATTATGAACACCATCCTTAAGCTAGGAAACAATACATGGAATCATACCAACTAAAGGAATCATCATGGAGTAATATCTACTAGCACACATGGAATGAAGTATCTAGGGTGCAGGAACAGATGTAACATTGTAGAAGAGCATAGGTGTCTGATGGACGTGGAAGAGAAGCGGGCTTGGATTTGGGAAGCTGGAACAGTAACCTTGTCAATGCGTCAACATTACGCTCAACAAAGTATATCTCTAAGGTGGTTATCCTGGAAGGGTAACACTGCCCCTATGCAAAATGAGGGGTAACACAATGTTCAACTTTTCAAATCAGCTCTTTATCCGGTCAACTGGCAAATTAGGACAGTTATTTTTTAGCCTGACAATATTAAGATATCGTTTTATTATGGCTGATATAGATCATCAAGTTGCAAATTATTTTCCTTTAGTACAAGGGCATCATGTCAAACATTCTCTACCCATGTAAAACCTAAAAGTACAGAGATAGCCAAATTGCTATTTCTTTGTATGTGAGATCAAAAAGACCCATATGTAAATCACATTAAAGTAATATTGTTGCCAAAAGACATCCTTCTATGGAAAACTCAAGTCCAGATGGATACATTGAGCACTCTTCTTGGAACTATAATTAATATAAACTCATAAAATTAAATGACATGATTGCAAGCTGTTTAGTTACATTTCACTGAGTAATGTAATTTCATTTATGATTTATGATATGAAGGCATATACGATAGAAAATTCAAAGAAAGAATGTAGTTTCATTTTATCACTATTTCTGTATGGTGTCTAATACCTCAAAGTTTCATCCATAGTCTGTGGACTATTAAGAATGAACCATGCAATGAGCATAGTCTAATGCAATAACTTAAGCTTAAATCTGTTTTCTAGCACATCTTATATCAGGAAAATGTGTCGATTGGGCTTGTGGTGTAGCAGCAACTTGGAGTGGTTGTTGTGACAATGACCCTGGTTCAAATCCCTGCAAGCATGCTCCTTCCTTGTGTGGGGTTTGCTGGACATGGCAATTGCTTATATTGAATATTGTTGATAACAATAATAATAATAATCTAATTGAAAGTCAGCCTAGCTAGACACCAAGTTGATGTTTGAATCCCCATTGTTAGTGCGACAAGCGAGCTCCTCCATGCAGTGATTTGACTGCTTAGTCTACAAAGATGTACATAACGTACCATCCTTCAGATTTGAACTTATGACCTACGAGGAAACACATATCTTAACTGTTAGCCCACTTAGTAAACCCTATTCTTCACTTAAGTGTGAGGGTGGGTTGAGCTTATTTCCAGGTGCAGCTTCCATAAAAAGATAGGCTCCCATTTAAAAAAAAATCAGGCAAGACAAACCAAAAGAAAATATATCATTTTCCATTTTATGTGGCAAAGTTTCAACATGAATGAAAATATAGGACAAAAGCCCTAATGCGATAGAGTAAGTCAAACATGATTATGAGGTCAAAGCCCAAATACAAATGCATACATGTACGACTTTAACTATGTACTAAACCCAGATATAAAAATGCATTTTTTCAGGAAAATGATCATAAAGCAACGACATGGCACATGGTTAGGAAACATTGTAGAAGTTATATCTTCAATCAAAGAAGTCTCCATATAAACAATAGTATACTCGTGACTCTATTGAAACATATGATGTCTCGGCTTTCTTATAATTAACAGAATGAGGAAAAGCAAACTCCTAGATGAAGAACATCATGATGTAGTTTAATGGATTAGACAGTACATATGCTATTTCTTTAAGGCTCCTTAGATGGTTTCCAAGGACTTTCTTGGATGTTGGCAACTTTAGGGCGTTAGGTCTATGCAACTTAAACTACATGGCAACCAACAGACATTAAATGGCCTTAACTTATGCTATGTTTCAAGGTGCCTACAACCAATTATGCTGAGAATAGTGAATATCATTTGATGGGTTATTAAAGAATCAGTCTTCATTTTAGACTGTAATTAGGCCATTTTAACTAAAGAAGTCCAAAATGTGTCAGAGCAAACCTTGGTTCTTCGATCAATCTGTGTTCATTTGTTTAGGATAGTGGCAGTCCATATTAATTGTCGTTGCAAGTGGTTGAACCTTATCAAGAATGTTTTTTGGAAATGTATCGAGATTCAGAAATGCATTCATAACAATTTCTTCTGAAGAGCGAGGAAGTGGACATTTTGTAGAATCAGAGTTAGGCTACTGGGTGCATGCAAAAAATTAAACTGGACTTGTACAATTTTTTGGAGTCTTATAGTTTCTTTTGACTACAATCTTCTTTCCTTCTCTTGAGTTTTTCTGTACTTTCTGTTGTGAATATAATGTATAAAGATTTTGGTATGATTGATTTATCAGTGTGATTCTATTGAGCGGTTGTTTTGTGACAGATGGGAATTGCTTGAAGTACTTCCCTCAATATAAAGAATATTCGACTTTGAATCTAGAGCATGATTTTTGTGGAAGCGGGTTGGAGACTGATGTGAGTGGCCATAAAAGAGATAAACTTGCAAAAGCTGATTTTCCTGTAGATACTGTGGAAGAGAGATTAGGAGGATGGTCCATTGATAGTAGTCCTATTAAGGGAGAAAGTCCAAGGCATATTGGTTGTAAGAGAAATTTTGAAATGCGTGTGAAGAAGTATGTTAAACAGCAATACAGCAATGGGAAGTTCAATGATCTTCTGACAAATGTGATTGCAACCCCAGAAGTTCTCAAAATAGCTTATCAAAGTATAACACATAACTTGAACCTTATAACACCAGACATGACAGGATTGTCTACAGTTGATGCTAACGTTATTTGTTTCAGTTCTATAGCAAAGCAGCTGGTAGATGGGAATTTTGATGTAAAATCAAATATTCAAACATTTATTTTGTCGAAAAATAAACATGAATACTTTGTGCTTCCCAGCTTACAATTGAAAGCTGTACAAGAGGCAATTAGAATGGTTTTGGAGGTTGTTTACAGGCCACAGTTTTCCAAAATTTCACACAGTTGTAGAAGTGGAAGAGGACAACATTCAGCTCTAAAATACATTCAAAATCAGATTCATAATCCTGATTGGTGGTTCAGCATTGTCATACAAAAGAAACTTGATGCTTCAGTATTTATGAAATTAGTCGCTGCAATGAAAGAAAATATCCATGATGATAGCCTGTACAAATTTCTGGGCCAGATGTTTGATGCAGATGTTCTAAATGTAGAATTTGGTGGTTTTCCAAAGGGCCAAGGATATCCGCAAGAAGGTATTCTTTCCTCAGTTCTGATGAATATCTACTTGGATCTTTTTGACCAGGAATTTTATAAGATCTGTATGCATTATGAAGCACTAGATAATAAGTCTGATTGTGAGCATAAGATGAATTTACTAAATCAAATGCAACATTTTTCGAAGCTCCGGCAGTGGTTTCGCAATCAAATGAAACAAGATTCTCAAGGAACTCATTCAACTGCTGACAGCTCTAAAAAATTACATGCCTGCAGGTATATGGATGAAATATTTATTGCCATTTCAGGTCCTTATGAACTTGCCATTGAAGTTAGAGATGTGATCCTTGTATTCCTGGAGGATTCCCTTGATTTAAAGGTGAAACACTCAAAAGCACGAGTACGAAATACTGCTTTTGAGGGTATACAATTTCTTGGCATGGATATTGGGACTGTTCCACTATCTGAGTTGCAGAATCCTAAAAATAAAGCTCCTCTTAGAGTGGTGAACAAGCTTAGTAGTAAAATCAAGCTATTTTCTGAACAAAAGCAATGGCATTGGGAAGCGTGGACCAAAAGACTAGGAAAGAAGTGGTTGGCTCATGCTTTGAAGAAAATCAAGGAGTCAGATGATGGCAAACCTGGGATGACTGATGAGCTAAGAGAATATCGAAAACCTGGCATGAAAGCAGATCACTGGTTCAAAGAGATGCTGATTATATGGATACAGGACTTGGATAAGCGATCTGAGATGGATAAAAGGAAAAAAGCATGGCTTAGAAAGGCTTCTGAGGAGGATCTTTTGTCTGAACTCATCATTGAATCAGAGTTACCTCAAGATCTAAGGGATTCATATTATCGGTTTCAGGAAAAAGTTGAGGAATTTGTGAATTCAGAATCTGCAACCATGAATTCACTAAAGAAAGGCCTTGAAAGTTCGATGGCTGATGCTAAGTGTTCAGCAGAAATGAGAATTGTGATAGATGCACCTATTATCAGTATCAAGAGTAGTCTCATTCGTTTTGGGCTTTTAAATAGGAAAGGACATCCTCAGTGTCTGCATGCACTTGTTCATCAAGAAGATTCACTAATTATACATTGGTATATTGGGCTTACCATGAGATTGATAAATAACTATTTTGACTGCAAAAATTTCTCGATGGTCATGAGCATCATTAGTAAACATGTAAAAAATTCATGTGTTGTAACCCTCGCAATGAAGCACAGGACATCCAGTACTTGGGTACTGAATCAATTTGCTGAAGAACTAAGTGCCATACCTTCATCTGAAGAAATAGAATCAGGAACCTCATCTAAATTTGACATTTTATCACTAGGCAACTCCTGTTTTAGTGACAGAATATCTTTCGGTAATAGCTTGTGGCTTTTAGTAGTCCATAAAAGTATTGGTGCATCTGCTAGATGCTCTATTGCATGCTGCAATACCAAAGTTACGGAATTATATTCCATATATGGAAACAGAAAAGGACATAATTCTGGTGTGAATCATAAGATATGCCCAATTGGTTTGGGTAGTACTCATCCAATCTTTGAAAGAAAATATATAAACCTATGCATGGAGCATGTAACAGATTTGTACTTGGGCAAAATCACACTTCAAGACATTGACTTTACATTTGCCCCATTTTCAAAAACCACATATCAACCACATGGCTAATTTTATTCTTTCTTTATCATATGGATTTTCTTTTCTTGGATGATTTCCTTGGTTGAATCCTCAACAATGGTTTACTTATTACTCCTACAACGTAAATTAATGAACAATTCAATCTTATTGATTTCACAATGGAACTTTTTATCGGGAATGAAATGCATATAACTTCATGGCTAGATTATCGGATTTGGTCCCCTAGGTTCTGGTGTCCATACCTGCAGTCACACCCACATTGGGCACATAACCAGATGCAGGCATCTGTACCCAAAGCACCCATTTAGGGCATTTGCTGACTGGGTGCTTTTCTGATGTGCACCTAGCCAGCCTATGATCTGCTGGGAGTGTCTACCAGCAGGGGAAGTGCCCTCGGCAATTCTGGATGCAGGAAGTTTCCCTTGCTGGGAAACACATCCACCAGGGGTGTTAAACTCTCACATAAATGAAATTAAACAAACAGAAGAACGCATACCTTATTGGGGAAAAACAGCCCCTCCCCCTGTCCAATGCTTATTTCATCATCAGAAAATACTGGAAATTTCCATAAGTCACAGCAACATCAATTATGCAGATAAGATTTCTTCCAGCCTGTGATCACCATGAAACCCCTTATTTTCCATGTTTGCCTGACCTGGGTAACCAATGTAAGCAATGCCTACTCAAAAAATCCCATCGCTAAACTTCAGCTTAGGTGTACAATTACCAAATGGATATCTTTAACCCATTATAATGGTCCTGTCCTCTCTTGCACTAATTATCAGTGATGAAAACTTTGCCATTTTGTTCACCACACTGGCCAAATCTTATCAGTAAATACAGTGTTTATATCTCTATTGGTTTCAGTTTGTATCTTTGCTTATGGCATTCAGTGTCAGTCTCTTGAACATTTATTAATCTGGAAGTCCAATGTATTTGTTGCCTTCTAAGCCTAATTCAAGAGCTTATGACCTTGTCAAAAGTTTCAGCAATTATTTTTGGCATAAATCGGTAAAATGTCTTTTGTCTTGTGGTTCTATTCCTATTGTGTTATTCTTATGATTACATTTTCTTGTAGAACAGAGTATGAATTTATTGTACTCATTTTTTTCACACTGGATGAAGTATATATGGATCTAAGGTTTGGTTATTGTTTGGATCATATCCATATGAATCCATGATGAAGTAGGATGAACAATAACATTTGTCATTTACAATGAGGAGGTTTATATTATATAATGCAGACTTGAAATATTAAGTGTATTGAATTTGTTTACAGGCATGTGTTAGTTTGCCCTTGTGGGTTTTGTTAATTTAAGTTAAAGAGTTTTGAACTAATAATGGGAGAATTCGGGCTGAGTGACAGTCTGTAGTCCTGCACTGAAAAACTTCACTAGCAACATCTTTCCCATCTACTAGGGGCGAGGGAGGGGGAATTTCTGGATTCGATTCTTGTGGCTAAAGTGGTGAAATGCATGTTAATAATAGGGAAGGGGGAAATGCTCGCTTAAGGACTCTGCAAAAAGCCATGGAATTGTTCTTGTTAATCATCACTCGTGGATAGTATATATGGGAGAAAAGTTTTCTCCTAGATGGTCCTCAACCGGCAGTCAACAACCCCTTGCAGCCCCCATATAGATCGATGTGCCATTTTCTCCACCACCTGAGCCAACCATGTGGTCCCTCACCCATTTGTTATGAATGTATGTTTGAAGGTGGGCCTCCCAAGCCCAAAGGTATGACTTTTCATTGGTATAGTTGAGTAATTTACCTTACTTGTCGTGGGCACTTTGGGGCATGAATTGGTGGGGGGATTCGGTGGAAAGAGTGGGTTAGGTTTGTATTCTTGTCTCCATTGCCCAATTTCGTAGTTCCCTTATATCTTAGTCCTGTGGGATCTCCTTTATTGGTCATTAACTTTAAGGTTGATCTACATGGGAAATCCCGATTTTGGTTGCATGGTCTTGCTTCCCGATACCACCTACATTACCCCCTCTCCAATTATTCAGCCCCATTCATCTTATTTCCCATCCGGGTCCACATGTGTCCACTGGGTCCAGGTTAGCCTCCCCCTTCCCCTATCCACACCTTGGGTTGGGCCTAGAACGATGCACCGAAGGTTGATGCAGCTAAAAATAAAGTAAAAAACATAATTTGGCCACTCTCAATAGGAAATGTACCACAAAATGCAAAAGATGGCCAAGACATACAAATTTAGCACGTGGGCAAAAGCCGAACATGAGCTCTACCCCTTATGCATGGCCATCACCGTGGTTCTTGTGGGCCCTAGAAGAGCCCCCTCCATCATTATGGAATCCATGATTGTCCCAACCCTTGGTGGGCGATGAACTGCCCCACCTCAAGGGGGTATCCACTGATACATATTACACATCATGCTCTCCATCCCGTGGAGCCCTGAGTAATTATGAAGAAATATCAATAAAAGGCAAAAGGCGTATGAAAAATGGTGGAAAAACAAAGGCCGAGGTAACTCATGCACCATGATTTGCTCCTTTCCACATTCATATACCCAGGTGTGGGCTTCCCTTCTTATAGCTACCCATTATATCTTGACATGTGACCTGGATGTTTTCCTTCACTCCCACTCCATTCCATCATTATATCATTTGCCACCCACCTATTAAAAGATGTACTATGGACATTCCATCCACTTTAGAGGTTGAAACTGTCTAATAGAGTCCTTGGTTAACTTGCTTTTGAGCTTGGAGGCACTTGTACTTGCCAAAGCCCACTATGGAAGGGCATGCCACTATGAAGTGCCCCATTGATCCCATAACTTGTCAGCATTATTACTTGATTATTTTAATGATTTGCTATATTGGAGGGCAAGGGGACGCATTGAATCTTATGCATGATTGCAAGTGGGTCTTCATTTAGGGCTTGGTCTCCCTATATGGGGTCCTAGCCTTCCAGAGGACCACATTGGTACTTGTAGGGTTAACGTTGAGAGCCATGGGCCTCCACCATAGTAGATATCACTTATGGATCCTCAACAACATTCATTGATTGCTCGTGTTCCACCTTTGGATGAGGATGATGCACTTGGTCCACCTTGCCCAACAGGCTCCACAATTGCACCATACACTTGGTAGATGTTCCAGGATGCTTCCCAATGCGAATGGAGGGTTTATATAACCACTCCAGTGATTACAAATGGTTTACAGACATATTTGATCCATTTGGAGACCCATGAGGTTTTCCTTGTCCCGACACCCACTTGGGAGCACCACAGGTTCTTGATTAGATAACAAGGGGTCAACCCCTTGTCCACTATGTTTGAAGTCATTTTCTTTATCATGGCACCTGTTGAACTACTTTAGGCCTAATCAAAGGTCCAACAACATCACTTTGTTGATCATTCAACCTTCTTGAGAGGCTTATCTTTACATTATTGAGCTATTTGATGTGCTTGTCACCAAAGGTTTTGTTATTATGCACATTATTTTATTTTAGGGGTTAAATTAGGCCTAATTAGCTGAATCCAGTGTTGCGGGGGAGCATCCCCCCGTTCTTGCTCCTAATCCGCGCTCTGGGCGGGAGCGACTCGGGAGCACGCTCCCTAAAATTTTTTTCACTCCCTGCCTTTTTGGGAGCGTTTTGCCTTTTTTGCAATTTTTTTCGTAGTAATGTTCGAAATGCAATTTTTTTTTGAAAGAAACAAATAATTTTTGAGTGGGATGATCAAGTATAGGCCCTAGTATTGATATGCTATTCATGGTAATGTTAAATTCTTAAAGTAAAAGTGACATTCTCCTTAATCTTCATTTTCATCTTTTTACTTAAATTTTTAACATTACCATGAAATGACTCAGGATGTTTGAGAGTGGTTTCGGCCTCATTGGATTTCATATGGAGAAAGTAGAATTTTAGATTTCATTCAAAATCCAGCAGACTTTATCAGTTTTTTCAAGATTTCAGGATTGGAGGATTCCAATGTTTCCATTGAATTTTGTCATGTATTAGGGTATGGAACTCGTATTTAATCAAGAGCACCAATCCCTCTATGTACCTTGATGTTGGTGACATTGGTTTTCGAACCCCTCTGGGATTCACTCCCAAACCAGGAGCTTCTGAAAATGTCGCTCCCTCTCCCGTTTTCGCTCTCGCTCCCCACTTTCGCTCCTGTTCAGTTGAATGCAGATCCACCAGCCTCAATCTCACAGCGAGCAAGGACTCCAGTTGTAGGTGCTTCCTCTGCTCAGCCATGACAGAAGCACAGCTGCATATCTACTCTATCTCAGCGTGCATCTACTGCAGTTGCACAGCCTGCTAGTGGTACCACTTCTACAGTTGCAGTTGGAGATGATGATGAGGAGGAGGAGTCATGGGGCCCCCTGTCTGACTCTGATGATGATGATGATCCAGAGATTGATCGACATGATCTTGGCTCCTCTGGCGTAGCTACTAGCCAATAGTACTAGTACTGGAGTCTGGTCACCGTCACAATTTACTTTTGTTGTAGAGACCATTTCTAGCCTCCTTGGTTATGTGTTTTTTGTTTTGAGTCTTTGATCATGTATGACAGTTGACTATGTATTGCCATTGGGTACCATTTTGATATAATGGATTGGTTCATTAGCCTACTTTGATCATATGTTGTCTTCCATCTATATTATAATG
>APFE031503602.1:25697-61143 GCA_000404065.3 Pinus taeda | reverse complement strand
TTTCATTTCATTTTATAACATTTCATTTCATGTTAGATATTATTTGTTGTAATGGTTACACTTAGCTTACAAGTAAAACTTTGGTGATCAATGATGATAAATGTTATATATTGAATTTTGAAAGCTTGAAACTTTAAGATTGATAAATCATGAGATTCAATATGTTGTATGTTGCTATGTTACTAACTTGTGGACGTGGTTGATGAATATTATAACTTCTAGATGATTGTTGTTATATGGTTCAATCTATGTTTTTATTTTTTTATTTTTTTATATCTAATTCATTATTCTACATTTTTTTGTTGACATATGTATCAAAATATAAAAAATATATATATTATATAAAAAACGTTTGGGATTCGCTCTCAAACCGAGAGCTTCTGAAAATGTCGCTCTCGCTCCCCACTTTCACTCCCGCTCCCAAGTAACACTGGCTGAATCGAATTCATTAGTAAGTGTATGAATAGAAGTGTGATGGAATCATTTGATCATCATCACTTGGATTGAATCATTTTCTCTTGTGATATTATCGCTATTCTTTTTGGAGGACGAAATTGGATGGATGGATGAATTTTGATGTTTGGATCTCTTCATTTTTGTCTTGGATATACTTGTGCTCACATGTAAGTGCTCTTTTAATGCTATTTTGTCTTTTATTATGTCACATGCATGTTGCTAGGGAATTTCTCTATACTAGGTTGAAGGTTGTTACTTTTCTTGTGTGAAATGGTGAAAATTTGTCTTTTATTAGCGTTGCATCATGTCATGGGCCATGTTTGAATAAGTGAATCTTTCTAGAGATATTTTGTTAAAATTTTATCTCGATAAGTCATCACATATTACATATCGAAGTATGAAGACCTTGAAGCAATTGTCCCATGCCCTAATTGCCATGCGAAATTGTTCTGGAGGCCTCTTTGACCAAGTGAAATCACTCAAAGCATTGGAATCATCTTGAATCCATTTCTACCAATGGATTAGGCACAGGTCCTTCGTAGATGATCACTAAAAAACACAATCTTTATCACATGTCCCTTTTTCTTCTAAGCCTAATCCCCATAGGGTACCTAGGGCATCACACTTCTCACAAGTTACCCATAAAAAAAATTCGATCTCCTAGCCTCTACTACGCTGTTGTGTCTCCTAAGAGCCTTTCAAATTTGAAGCCATTCCAACAGTGGTATCTCGAGATACCTCAAGCCCTAGCTCAGAGATTGTTTCTTGCCCTTTGATACCCTTGGCTAGTGACCTCATTGGGATCATTGTATTAAGATTGTTTAATATTCTTCCTTTGATCCCCTTTTTCCCCTCAGGTCAAGCATTCCCTTGATTGATCAACTCCACCCCCTTGACCTAATTTTGGGTCCACTTGATCCCGTGTGGTCCCATGACCTTTTGCAGATAATTTTACAGGCCACTTGGAATCCAAGTTTTCACAAGGATCTCTTGGACTAGGTCCCTTCTTCACAAGTCCTATTTGCAAACCCTAGCCATTGAAATCCCCTTGGCCATTCTTAGAGAGCTTTACACCTTGCTTCTCAAGTAAGCAAACCACAAAATTGAGTCTCTCTCATGAATAGGCCCTTAGGAATCACTCTTTACCCCTTCATTAACTTATTCATCTAGTGATTCCCTTCGTATTGGGTCTCCTCCCATCGCTGAAAGTCTGTAAAGAGTAGAGATCTTTAGCTGAGGTGACAGTGGGCTATTGCTCCATTGTTACCCTTGACCTAGTAGTTGTCACTTTATGATCCCCTACTAAGACCCCAATTAGTTTGAGCGGTAACGCTTTCGCGCCGTTGTCAGGAAGCAGGTTTGCCTTCCTAGTGAATCATTAAGGAATTGATTCATAAATGACATTTCTAATATTCCTTTGGCAACTCCATTCATTGTCCAAGCCCCTAGTTTACTTGAAGGTGACAATATTCCTCCTTTAACTAGGGTCGCTGCAAGAAGAGGAGAACGAACTCCATCGCTTGTTAAAACCACCCTTCTCCCTGAGTTTGAAAAGGTCAGTGACGCCACCCCAAAAATGACAACTAGGTCTAACAATGACCTTCCCAAGCTGACCAAGAGTGAGAGGCATTTGGTTATTGTCTTTTCCCCCTTGAAGTTGAGTCATGACCCTAAACCATTACATGAAAAATACAATAGATGGTTACCCAAATTCAAAGGCAATGGTACCCTAAGTGCCTGTGATTTTGTTGAAGAATTCTATTGGCACATGTCCCCTAGGATGTTTTTAGATGAAGATAGGCTCATGATGCTTTTTGATTTATCACTTGAAGGACGAACAAGAGAATGGTACCTTAGTCTTCCCCCAACATGCATAGAAGATTCTGACCAATTTGAGGACCTATTCATGGGAAGATGGTCATGCAATGCCCAAGGAACCTTCAACATTGATTTTTTTATTATCAAATAACTAGGGAAAGGGAAGATATATGGGAATTCATCCAAAATTTGTATAGGGTAGCTAGGAATATCTCTGACCATTTGAAGTCCCCTGATGCCAACATTCTCCACTGTTAGAAACTCAGAATGGCAGAAATATTTTTCTTATATAGATAATTACTTGTGATTCTTTTATCTTTATGTTCTTATATTTACTAGTTCATCAAGCTATTACCAAAACAGTAACACAAGGACGACATATGAAGCCCTCGATCCCAACATTCTCGACTGTTAGAAAATCATAAAGGCAGATCGATTTTCTTATATAGATAATTACTTTTGATTCTTTTATCTTTATGTTCTTTTACTTTTTTAGTTCATCAAGCAATTACCAAAACAATTACACAAGGACAACAAATGTAGGCAGACAACCAAGGCAAAATCCATATCTAAGAGAAAATCCAGTCAACAATTCTTCCTTCAGTTGTTTCTTGAGATAATCTAAGATTGTAGACCCAGACAAAGATTCCCTCCACACCAAGTCAACCCTCAATCCTTCTTTCAAATGACAACCCTTCACAAGCAACTTCGACCTGGTAGCATAAGCAGTGACTTCGACCCAAGAACAGTTGCAGAAACAACTTCGACCAAACTTGGAGAACTTCGATCTCCCTTGATACACCTCGGAATTGCGTGAGATTTGTCCCAAAATTTCAATTTTGATCCATTCTATTTTCCTCCAGAAATTCACACTTCTTTCTAGTTCCTTTTCTAGCCCTTAAACAATTTCACACTTTTCCAGTTTCCAGCTTCAGAGATCGAACTTATGTGAGAGAGAATGAGATGCTCCAAATGAATTCGAGCCCCTTGTATTTATAGCCTTCTAGGGAGGTCGAATTACTTGTCTTGAGGCCGACTTGGTGTGGAGGAGACTAAATTCATTTTTGACTCAAAAATAATTCTTTTTACATGATCCGAATGCCCAAGAAGGGTCTCTTTAAATGTATAATGACTCTAATGACTCATAATAAATCCTAGAAGTCCTCAATGGGGATTTTGACCTAAAACATGATGGCCCAAACATGAAACCCATGCTTTAATAAGTCATAACAATAAAAATAAAAATATTGTTTGCATTCTTTTGATAAGTACATCTCAAATACATTAATGAAGGCTGAACCTAGTTACAAATTTCAACACTCCTCTTAACTAGGGAGGTGTTCATCATCACAAGTACAAGGAAGATCTCAGAACACATGAACCATGCAGAATTTTAGGCACCACAATGCCATGGACTAGATTCCTGACCAGGGTAATCTATCTAAGGTCCTCTAACAGTTTAGGCACCGCAATGCTATGGACTAGATTCTTGACCAAGGCAATCTATCCAAGTGGGACTAAGATGGACTAAAGCTTTCACCCTTTCTAGGTATCATCAGGTTTACTTACTAAACATCAACTCAGGGATTTGGGTGTGTATCTGAGGTCAGAGCACCACGAACAATGTCACCCTCCCTACTTCGGGAACTAGACATCGACACAAAGTGTTGGCTAGATGTCCTCCCAGGCAATGTCTCACCCAAATCCTCAACTTCCCGATTATTCCAATCGGTAACAAATCCTTCCAAATCTCTCTCAATCAAATTGATTGACAACTCTAAACATGTCAAAACATGCTATCAAACTTCCGAGAGATTTACTTGTACAAACACAACCCCAATCAGTAACAAACTTTCATATGTACATAAATAGATACAAACCTCCTGAGTCTTCCAAACAACTTGATGTTGCTTCTCAACTTTTCATAGTAGGACTTAGAGCTTTTCTAATGAATCTTGGCAGAAGATTCCTAAACCATGCAACTTCCTTTCCTACTTCTCATGCAACAACATATTTTATAAATTGATCCGACTTTTCTTATCTCAACATTCCTTCAAAATACATTCTCCATTTTCTTCTATCAAGGTGTCCTTTATGACCATGATGTGACCTCCCTCTCAACTAGGGCGATTCCTTTCATCCTTGCTCCCTCTCAATCTAGAGAGAATTATTTCATTCAAGCTCCCTCTTAACCTATGCAGATTTCATTAGGCTTCCTCTTAATTTGGGGAGTTCAACATCGAAGAATCCTTCATGGCTTCCATCCTTCTCATCAGAGTTATCGTGATCATCATCATTCACATCATGCTTATCACATCAACTTTATTTTACGAACATCTTCACCATCTTTGAAGATTATGTACCTGCACAACTTAGATAGCAAGTACAACCAAATCTATAGAAGCATGAAGTTAGCCATATCAAAATCACGGAAGCATTCAACTTTATATATTAGATACACAAAATTACAATCAAGAGACACATACTCTTCAACTTTTTGCTAGGGTTTTTGTCATAAACCCTAGACTATTTCATGAAAACTTTGAGCAATTCATAACAACCTTCATTACATCTAGGGTTTCAATGTTTCTTCCAAAGGTATGTCATACCCTACCACTTCATATTGCAAACCCTAGAAACAACTTCAAACAAATATAGAACTAGAATGTATCTAAAAACTTTCAGAATTCATATGTTAGACTTCCCACTAGGGTTTCATACAAACCCTAGATTTCATACATGAGATTTAACAATCAAAACCAATTACAACTCAATCAATAACATGACTAGCTTCAACTAGGGTTTATTGCAAACCCTATATTTTCTCAATCAAAACTAAAACTCAAATTTCAACAATCTTATACAAATCTCAAATGATCACATTGTCATCATACATCAGAGGTTTTCACTTCTACTAAGGTTTATCTCCCAAAACTCTAGAATTCACAAATACTATCATCCTAGAGACACAACATGGACTAGGGCTTAGTTCCAAACCCTATGTCTCATGACTATCAATAATTAGGTCAACTCATATATCTAGGATTCCATCATCATGTACAAGAATATCACAACATGTGTTAGTCAAACCCAACTACATAAATATCAATAAGATTTAGACATATAACAAACCTGATCAGACTAGGGTTTGATCAGACAAACACATACATCCCAAGGAAATCATTTCTAAGACATTATAAGGGTCTTGCTTATACACTCTACCAAACCCTAATTATTTAGGGTTTCAACACAAAATATAACAAACTCTAAATTATCAATACTTCAAAGGTTCAGTTTTCAGACATTACCATTCAACCCTAACAAGTTAGGGTTTCCATAACCATACCAAAACCCCAAACAAGACATCATCAAAACATCAATCAATTTCTTTAGACTTCATAAAAAATCAGACATTTTCTTTCAACAATAACCCTAAGCAGATTAGGGTTTCACACATAATCATCGACATCCCCTTAAGTTAGGGTTTTCACAATGAACCTTTCTAGGGTTCCACAAGAGAAATCAAAGATATGAAGAGGGTAGATTTATCTAATGATGAGTCACCCAATCAAGAATATTTAAGATTTAGGAAAGCTAGACACAAAGGTGTTAGTAATAGTTGATCAAGAATGAATATGGAGATAACAAAACTTGTAATTCAAAACATACCTCTTGTTTCTTAACAAACCTTGTAATTCCAATGTTTTGTTTTTGTGATGAATTCTTTCTTGAATCTTCAACTAGTTTTCCTAAACAAGGAAAATAAGAGTAGAAATGTGATTAGTATTTGATGCAAATAAAACTAGATAAGTAAAGAAACCTAAAATGAAATTGGTAATGAGATACTTATTTTTGGAGGTTGATAAGGGCTCCCTCCAAGCTTGAGGAATACCTATAACCTTAAGAACAAATAAAAATGTGAGAGAGAATGAGATGCTCCAAATGAATTTGAGCTCCTTGTATTTATAGCCTTCTGGGGAGGTCGAATTACTTGTATTGAGGCTGACTTGGTGTGGAGGAGACTAAATTCATTTTTGACTCAAAATTAATTCCTTTTACATCATCTTAAATCCCAAGAAGGGTCTCTTTAAATGTACAATGGCTCCAATGACTCAAAATAAATAGTAGAAGTCCTCAATGGGGATTTTGACGTAAAACATGATGACCTAAACATGAAACCCATGTTTTAATAAGTCATAATAATAATAATAATAATGTTTTCTCCATTCTATTGTTAAATACATCTCAAATACATTAATGAAGACCGAACCTGGTTACAAATTTCAACATCGACAAATTCATCAAAGCTGTGGGTGGCCACCTTACCTATGCACCTTACCTATGCATTAAGCAATAAGAAACCTTCAACATTGGCTAGGCTAAAGAGATAGCAATGGAGGTTGAAGAAAACCTAGGAATCTCTAGAGTAGATGTCAATGACCATCCCAAGGCAAAAACAAAGGTCAAAAAGGGAAAATCCAAAGATCAACACGAAGAAACCCTTCTGGCCATCCAAAACAAATGGAAAAGCTTATTTAAGAAGTAAATTCACGAGATGGGCATTACATGAACAAAATCATTACCTTGGAAAGGGCTAAGAAGTCTAGCTACATACCAAAAGGGGGACCCTTTCCTAAAAAGAAAAATGAAGAGGACAAGCCAAGTTCATCTCAAGTCCCAAACACCTTAGCTCCGCCTAATGCAGTGGAGCAAGATTCATCTTTTGAGGATGAGCAAAGTGAAAAGGACGAAAGTGATGATGAAGAGGTAGATGAGCAGGCTAACCTTGTAGAATTTGATGTCTTCAACATTTTGTTAGGAGGTTCATACACATCCTCCAACTAATGACGTCACGTTTAAAGAAGAAGAGAAGGAGCCCATTCTTAATGCTGATGATAGTGGAAGATTTAAAGGGGTTGAGTATTCACGAAAGGACAATAATAAGGGCCTCACAACCTCTAAGGAACCAAACAAAGATGGCCCAACTCCCAAGCAAGTCTCTCCTAAGGAACCTCTTCCTAAAAGTCCTCCTAAAAAGGATTTCCCAACAAAAGCTAATCCAAAAAAAGATCCCCCAAGGAAAGAGAAAACCATGAAGAAGAAGGGCAAAGAGGTTGGACTTAACATTGACATAGAGACTACTATAGGGAAAATAAATATACTCATTCCTTTGAAAGAGATTGCGAAACTTCCAGAGCAACAACAACAAATTAAGAAATCCCTAGGTTTTGAGGAAGAAGAATTACCTGAAGACTTGCAAAACATTCACCTTCTTGATCTTAACCCTAGGAATGAGCCATTCATGCTTACTTTGACCATCAATGACCTCCCATTCATCTCTTTTCCCATTCGGGTCCACATGTGTCCACTAGGTCCACATAGGGTTAACTTCCTCCTCCCACTTTCCACACCTTGGGTTGGGTCTAGAATAATGCCTCAGAGGTCGATGCAACTAAAAAGAAAGTAAAAAACATAATTTGGCCACTCTCAATAGGAAATGTACCAAAAAATGCAAAAGATGGCCAAGACATACAAATTTAGCACGTGGGCAAAAGCCGAACATGAGCTCTACCCTTATGCATAGCCATCACCTTGGTTCCTGTGGGCTCTAGATGAGCCCCCTCCATCATTATGGAACACATGATTGTCCCAACTCCTAGTGGGCGATGAACTGCCCCACCTCAAGGGGGTATCCACTGCTATGTATTACACATCATGCTCTCCATCCCTTGGAGCCTCGAGCAATTATGAAGAAAAATCAATAAAATGCAAAAGGCATATGAAGAAGGGTGGAAAAACAAAGGCCGAGGTAACTCATTCATCACGATTTACTCCCTCCTACATACATATACCTGTGTGTGGGCTTCCCTTATTATATCTACCTAATGTACCTTGACATGTGGTCTATATGTTTCCCTTCACTGCCACTCCATTCCATCATTATATCATTTAACACCTACCTCTTAAAGGATGTACTATGGACGTGCCATCCCATTTAGAGGTTGAAACTGCCCAATAGGGTCCTTGGTTAACCCCCTTTTGAGCTTGGAGACACTTGTACTTACCAAAGCCCACTATGGAAAGGCATGCCACCATGAAGTGCCCCATTGATCCCATAACTTGTAAGCATTATTACTTGATTATTCTAATGATTTGTTGTATTGGAGGGCAAGGGGATGCATTGGATCTTATGTAGGACTGCAGGTGGGTCTTCATCTAGGGCTTGGTCTCCCCATATGAGGTCATAGCCCTCCAGAAGGCCACATTGACACTTGTGGGGTGAGCTTTGAGAGCCATGGGCCTCCACCATATCAGATATTACTTCATGGATCCTCGACAACGTTCATTGATTGCTCATATTCCACCTTTGGATGAGGATGATGCACCTAGTCCACCTTGCCCAACAGAGTCCACAGTTGTACCATACACTTGGCATATGTTCCAGGATGCCTCTCGACGCGAATGGAGGGTTTATATCATCACTCCAGCCCTTACAAATGGTTTACAAGCATATTTGATCCATTTGGAGACCCATGAGATTGTCCTTGTGCCCCCACACCCACTTGGGAGCACCCATTAGAGGAAATTTCAACCTAAAAGTGACCTCCTAAGGAAAAATAATAAAATAATAGAAAAATAATAAAATAAGAGTTATAAATTTTGGAGGGAAAAGTAGAAAGTTTGTTTTTTTAATTTTATTTTTGGCTTATCTCCTTATAGGTTTACACAAATTTCAAGTGTAGACACTCGTTGAATGTGGAATTCAATTCCACATCCAACGAGTACCCATTATGCATACTTTTGAGAAGATCCACATCGATAAAAATTGAAGATACATTGAAAAAGTGTGTTCAACACGTTTTTTTAATGTATCTTCAATTTTTATCAATATGGGTCTTCTCAGAAGTATGCATAATGGGTACTCATTGGATGTGGAATTTAATTTCGCATCCTACGAGTGTCTACACTTGAAATTTGAGTAAACGTATAATGAGCTAAGCCAAAAATACAATTAAAAAAACAAGTTATTTATTTATTTTCCCTCCAAAATATTTACATGTACCTCTTTTTAAATTTAAAGGATTTTGATTGATTTACATATTATGTATGTGAAAATTTCATGGGCACTTTTGGGCTGAAATTTCCTCTAATGACAGGTTTTTGATTGGGTAACAAGGGGTCAACCCCTTGTCCACTATGTTTGGAGTCTTTTTCTTCACCATGGCACCCCTTGGACATCATCAAGCCTCTTCAAAGTCCCAACGACATCACTTTGTTGATCATTCGACCCTCTTGAGAGGCTTATCTTTACATTATTGAGCTATTTGGTTGGCTTGTCGCTAAAGGTTTTGTTATTATGCACATTATTTTATCTTAGGGGCTAAATTAGGCCTAATTAACTAAATCAGATTCATTAGGAAGTGTATAAATAGAAGTGCGATGGAATTGTTTGATCATCATCACTTGGATTGGATCATTCTCTCTTGTGATATTTTTCACTATTCTTTTTGGAGGACGAAATTGGATAAATGGATGAATTTTGATGTTTGTATCTCTTCACTTTTGTCTTGGAGCTTCTATATTGGCATATGATGATGATTGGATATACTTGTTCTCACATGTGAGTGCTCTTTTAATGCTATTTTGTCTTTTTCTTATGTCACATGCATGTTGCTAAGGAATTTCGCTATACTAGGTTGAAATTTGCTTCTTTTCTTGTGTGAAATGGTGGAAATTTGTCTTTCATTAGCGTTGCATCATGTCATGGGCCATGTTTTAATAAGCGAATGTTCTTAGAGATATTTTTTTAAAATTTTATCTCGATAAGTCATCACATATCACATATCGAAGTATAAAGACCTTGAAGCAATTGTCCCATGCCCTAATTGCCATGCAAAATTGTTCTAGAGGCCTCCTTGACTAAGTGAAATGACTCCAAGCATTGGAATCATCTTGGCTCCATTTCTTCCAAAGGATTAAGCACTTGTCTTCCATAGGTGATAACTAAAAAGCACAATCTTTATCATGTCTCCCTCTTTCTTCTACTCCTAGCCTCCACAGGGGACCTAGGGCATCACATTTCTCACAAGTTACTCATAAAAAAATTTCGATCTCCTAGCCTTCACTACGATATTGTGTCT
Organism: Pinus taeda; assembly: GCA_000404065.3. Lineage (NCBI taxonomy): Eukaryota > Viridiplantae > Streptophyta > Pinopsida > Pinales > Pinaceae > Pinus > Pinus taeda. The sequence goes on along the minus strand of APFE031503602.1, from coordinate 50,728 downwards.
CCTAGGAGCCCTCCAATTTTGAAGCCATTCCGATAGTGGGATGTCGGATACTTCAACCCCTAACTCTGAGATTGTTTCTTGCCCTTTGATTCCCTTGGCTAGTGACCTCAATGAGATCATTGTATTAAGACTGTTGAATCTTCTTCCTTTGATCCCCTTCTTCCCCTCAATTAGCTCAAGCATACCCTTGATTGATCAACTCCACCCCTTTGACCTAATTTTTGGTCCTCTTGGTCCGCTGTGGTCCCGCAACGTTTTGAAAATAATTTCACAAAGGACACTTGGAATCCAAGTTTTCACAAGGATCTCTTGGACTAAGTCCCTCCTTTACAAGTCCTATTTGCAAACCCTATCCCTTGAAATCACATTGGCTCTTCTTAGAGAGGTTTACACCTTGCTTCTCAAGCAAACAAGCCGCAAAATTGAGTCTCTCTTGTGAATAAGCCCTTAGGACTCACTCTTTACTGCTTTATTGACTTATTCATCCAGTGATTCCCTTCATACCAGGTCTCCTCCCATCATTGAAAGTTTGTAAAGAGTAGGGAGCTTTAGTTGAGGTGACAATGAACTATTGCTCCCTTGTTGCCCTTGACCTAGTAGTTGTCCCTTTGGGATCCCCTCCTAGGTCCCCTACTATTTTGAGCAGTAACATTGTGGTGCCGTTGCTAGGGAGGTGTTGGAAAATCAAAGATATTATATTAGGGTTTGATTCTCTTTTCCTGATAATTACTTGTGAGTGTGTTGGCTTCTTTTACTTCCTTATTATCTTATCTTTCATCAAGCAATTACCATATTATGTGTGTATAAATATCACAAAACAAGAGACACAAGATATAGGCACATGGCAGGGAAAAACCCTCCTGGAGGGGAAAAACCAATTAAGATGATTTTTCCTTTCAATAGTATTCTTTGAGACTCTTTACTCTAGACCAAGACCAGACTTTACCTCCACACCATGTCAGCCTCACAAATCTTTGACCCCTTCCAGCAACTTCGACTAGACAACACCTTCCGACAACATGCAGCTTCCGACAACAACGAAATCTTAGGAGACTTTTATCTCCAAACCCAGACCATGAAACAGAGAGAGAGGCACCAAAATCTCGATTTTCTTCCTCTCTGTAGACTTACCCAAACTCACACTTCTTTTGGCCTCCTGACAATAGAATTCACACTTCTTCAGCTCTTCTTGAGACATCGAACTTGCTTGAGAGTGAATTCTCCAAATTACTTCGTCCTCCTTGTATATATAAGCTTCTTGTGGGTCGAATGAGGGTCCTTAGGCCGACTTGATCTCTCTTAGGCCGACATGATGTGGAGGGTACGTAATTCATATTTGACTTGATACAAAACATTTTTACATGATTCAATAGCCCAAGAAGGGTCTCTTTAAATGTACAATGACTCTTTAAACTCAATATTAATCCTAGGAGTCCACAATGGGGACTTTGACTTATATAATCATGACCGAAGCATGAAACCCATGTTTTAACAAGTCATTGTTACAATAATACAAATTCTTTTTCTTTGTTCTTTTGACAAGTACATTATTGAAGACCAAACATAGTTACATTTTCTAACACTCCCTCTTAACTAGGGAGGTATTCATAATGTACACATACAATGGAAGATCTCAAACTATATGGAAACATGAAGAACTTTTAGGCACCGTAATGCCATGGACTAGATTCCTAACCAGGGAAATCTATCCAACCAGTCACTCAACAATTTAGACATTGCAATGCCATGGACTAGATTTCTAACCAGAGCAATCTATCCAAGTGGGACTAAGGTGGACTTAAGATTTCAACCCCTCTAGGTACCATTGGGCTTACTTGCTAACCACCAACCCAAACATACATGTGTGTATCCAAAACAAAGCTCAATAATCAACACCAACTTTTCAACTTCGGGATCCAGACATCAACACAGAGTGTCGGTTTGATGTCTCCCCAGGTAATGCTTCACTCGCAAAGCCAAATCTCTTCCATTTCTTTATCATCAATATAATCACGAATATTTACTAAACCCAACATGTTCCTTAGATATTCAAACTTTCTTATTAGGAAGAGCCTTTGTTAGTATGTCTGACACCTGTTCATCTGTCGGGACATACTTTAACTTCACGATCCCATCCCGCACCAAGTTCCTAATAAAGTGGAACTTATTATTGATATGTTTTTTCCTTGAATGAAACACGAGATCTCCAAACATATTGATACAACTTTGATTGTCACAATTAATCACATCAAGACCCAAAGACTTCTAGAACAAATCTGTCAGAAGCTTCCTTAACCAAACAACTTCTTTTCCTACTTCACATGCAACCACATATTCTGCCTCAACACTACTCAATGCAATGAGATATTTCTTCCTACTCATCCATGAGATCATAGTAGCTCCCTGACTAAAGCATCCTCCAACAGTGCTCCTTCCATCGGTCTTACTACCACCCCAATCAGAGTTTGTGAAGCTAATTAGCTTGACTTCCTTACTATCATACTTTAGGCAGTGATGAATAGTGCCACAAAGATACCTCAATATATGTTTGGAAACTATCCAGTGATCATCACGAGGCTTCAACTCAAATTGACTAAGAATGTCCACTACAAAACATATATTTGTCCTAGTATTTATCAAGTACATTAGGGAACCCACCAATTGTCAATATGATGTAGGATCCACAAGACTAGAGTTAGAGCTCCTCAACTTCTTCAAGTTGGCGATCATAGGAGTAGTCATCGGCTTGGAATCCATCATCCCAAATTTCTCCAATAACTTGATGATGTACTTTCCTTGCCCCAAATATATCTCCCCAGGTATCTGCCATACTTATAGACCGAGGTAATAGTGCGTCAGTCCTAGATCCTTCATTTCAAATTCAGCTTCCAACATCTTCTTGTATTCTTGAATTCTTTGCTCTACACCTGTGATGAATAGATCATCCACATATAGTAGAATAATGTCGGGTTCATTATTCACAACCTTGATGTATAGATTCAGATCATCAGAACTCTTCACAAACTCAATTCTAAGTAGATATGCATCTATTATTGCATACCATGCCCTCAATGCTTGCTTCAAACCATATAGAGCCTTCTTGATTCTGTAAACATGAGAGTCCCTGCTATTCACCTCAAATACTTCGGGTTGTTCGATGTACACTTTCTCATCAATGGTCCTGTTACCCACCACTTCGTGAGTCATATCCCTAGGAAATTTTTTTCTCCATGATGAACCTCAACCGACAACCAATACCCCTTGCATCCTCCTACTAGCTCGTTGTGCCATTTCTCTGCCACTTGAGCACCCCATGTGGTCCCTCACCACTTGTATTGATCATATGTTTGAAGGTGGGTCTCCCAAATCTGAAGGTGTGTCTTGTCATTTGGTAAATTGGTTTACCTATCATGGATACTTCTGGGTATGGATTGATGGGGGGATTTGGAAGAAAGGGTGGGCCTAGTTTGTGCTCTTGTCCCCTTGATCTCTTTTGGATGTTACCCTTGGATCTTAGTCTCGTGGGATTTACTGACCATTTGGTTCTAGGGTGGTACTACTAGGGAAACCCCGACTTTGGGTGCCTGATCCCGCTCCTTTATCCGCATATATTACTCCCTTTCCACATAGGGCCAACCTCCCTATCCTCTTGCCACCACCTTGGGTTAGGCCTGGAATGATGCCCCGAAGGTTGAAGCAGCTAAAAGAAAAAGAAAAAAACATAATTGTCCACATTTAACAGGAAATTGTACCACAAAATGCAAAAGATGGTCGAGACAAAATAATTAGCACGTGGGAAAAAGCCAATACATGAGCTCTACCCCAATCCATGGTCATCACCTTGGTCCATAGGCCCTAGATGAGCCTCCTTTATCATTCGGGAACCCATGATTGTCCCAACCCCTGGAGGGAAATGAACCGCCCTACCTAAAAGGGGGTAATTACTGCTATATCTTACACATCATGCTCTTATCCTTTGAGCCCCAAGTAGTTAATTAAAGAAAATTCATAAAAGGCAAAAGGCATATAAAGAAATGAGGAAAAATCAACACCGGGGCAGCTCGTGTACCATGATTGCTCCTTCTACACATTACATACCCAAGTGTGGGATTCCCCTTGTCCAACTACCCTTATGCCCCAATATGTGGTCCAGGGTTGCCCCTCTTATTCCCCATTCCATTCCACTTATTTATCACTTTCCACCCCCATTAGAAAGATGTTCCTTGGACATACTATCCCATTTAAGGGCTGAAACCACCTAATAAGGTACTTGGTTAACCCCCTTTGGAGCTTGGAGACACTAGAACATGCTAAAGCCCACTATAGAAGGGCATGCCATTATGAAGTTCCCACTTTGTTATCCATGGGTTGTAAACTCTTTTACATGATTATTTTAATGACTATTTGTACCGGAAGCCTAGGGGACACGTTGGATCTTATGCAGGATTACAGGTGGTTTCCATTTGGTTTTGGTCTCCCTATATGGGATCCTAACCCCTAGAGGTATACATTGGCACATATAGGTGTGCATAGAGAGCCATTGACCTCCACAACAACAAACAACTCTCCATAGATCTTGATCGATGCTTAAAGACTACTAGCGATCCACTTTTGGGATGATGGTGATATGCTTGCTACATTATGCCTAGCAGGCCCCCACAGGAGCCCCACACTCTTGGCAGGTGTCCCAAGACTTGTACGATGTCATGGAAACATTCATTCCACCACTTGGACCCTTGCAGAGGATCTGCAAGCATCTCCGATTCATATGGAGACCCATGGGGTCATTTTTGTGCCCTCAGACCCACTAGGAGCACCACAGGTCTACTACTTGGAGAACAAGGGGCCACCCCCTTGTCCATCATATTCTGAGGAATTTATTCCTCAGTATGGCACTTCTGGACATTATTAGGCCTTTGGAGGGTGCCACAACATGTACATATTATTATTTGGCCCCTTGTGAGGCTTATATTTCCACTTGTGAGCTAGTTTGGTGGGCTTGTCACTAATAGGGGTTTTATTTGCACATTATTTTATCATTAGAGGCTAATGTAGGCCCATAGGCTAATTCGAACTCCTTAGGAGGTTATATATTGATATTGGATAAATTCATTTGGATAATCACTTGATTTGGGGATCTCTCTAATCATAGAGAACTTCACATTTTTTTCCTTGGAGGATATTTTTGGAGACAGATGAATTTTGATGTATGGATTTGGGATATATTTCTTGTCTTCGAGATTTTTCTTGTAAACGAAATGCTGGTTAGATATACTCTATAACGTTGTAAGTAAATATTAATGTTCTTATTCTTGTTGTTGCATACTGCTAAAATTAGGGTTAGTTATTGCATAATTGAAATATGGAATTAAGCATGTTTTAGCTAATTTACTGTATGGGCCAATGCTATATGAATGAAATTTCCTAGAGATTATTTGTCTCAATAAGCTTTCATCATTTGCTTTGAAGTATAAATGCTTAAGCCTCACTTTTTTTTTCTTTCTCAACATTGGATGAGCTAACTTTTCGGGCCTCCTTGATCAAGAAACCAAGTTCTTACTCATTATCATCCTTGACTCCATATCCCCAAGTGAATTAGGCATTGATCCCTAAAAAGGGTGGTCATCTCTTTCACCCTTTTCACCTTTTACCACTTTTTCCTATGTCTAGCCCTCAAAGGTCACCTAGGGCATCAATTTCCTGGGAATTGACCCAAGGAAAAATTTCGATCTCCTACAAGCTACTGCACTGGTGGGTCGCCTCCTTCTCCTCCAAATTTGAGGCAATTCTAACAGTAGAATCTCTGGGAATCCCAAGCCCTAGCTCTAGGATCGAGTCTTGCTTAGGCATCCCCAAGGCTAGACCTCAACTGGATCAATTCAACCTTTTGAAGAAAATATTCTTGTTTGGTCCTTTCCCTTCACCTTTCCCATGATAGGAGCATCATTGGTTGCTGCATTCCATCCCCGAACCTAGGCTAGCTCCACTTGGCCCTGTGTGGTCCCACTTCTCAATAAAGATTATTTGTCAAGGACCATTTGGGAATCCACATTTCCCAAGGATTATAGGGATTGAGAACACTGCCTGTAAGCTTATTCCTTCTCCCATCAACCCTCCAATCCTCACCCCTTACCACTGGATGACCAAGTCCCTTGCTTAAAGAACAACCAAGTTCCATTCTTCACTCCATCCTTGGGAAAGGGTTTCTAGGTTCACTTTCCACCTATCCATTGACATATACTTTATAAGTGATCCCTACATTACCAGGACTCCTCCCATTAGTGAAAGTTCGTAAAGAGTAGGGAGACTTAACTGTGGTGACAGTGGGCTAAGCCTCCATCGTTGCCCTTAACCTAACAGTTTCCCTCTTAGGAACCCCTTTTAGGTCCCTTGCTGGTTTGAGTATTAACTGGTCCCATTTAGAAATGCGGTCTTAACATCCATTTGATGGATATTCCAACTCATTGTAGTAGCCAATGAAACCAACGATCTAATGTAGTGTACCTTGTTGTAGGTGCAAGGGTTTCTTCATAGTCAATACCTTCCTTTTGAGAGAAACCCCTTGCGATGAACCTTGCTTTGTACTTGTCTATACTTCCATCAACAACATGTTTAATCTTATAGATCCACTTCAATGTGAAAAACGATTTCTCACTAGGTCTAGGAACTGTTAGAGTCCTATAAATATAGTAATCTAGGTATTCTTATCTAGCCATTTATCACACAGGGATATTGTAAATTATTTTTCATTTTACGATTGTTTAGTCTTTGAAAGAAAAATATAAAAGAAAGAGAAAAATAGGAAAGAAAAGAAATAAAAATTAAAGGGGAAACGAAAAATAACAAATAAAAAAAAACCCCAAAGGGTGCGCTAGTACAAATGCCTTCAATTTATCAAATTATATTAAATTTTGTTTTAAAAGTTTGGAATAAAGGTGATTTGATTGTTTGTCGCTTTCCATAAAGCATTTTTACATTTGAATGGTTGTGATCGTCCTCACCCGGATCAAGGGCGGGGGACGATATTCAGATCCCCCCCCCGCCCCCCCGACCTTCCAGGACTTAACCGGGGGGGGGGCGGCGGGGTCCATTATATGGTTTGCATTAAGCGCCCTGAGGTAACATGGCGACTCCACGTTTGTTTCAGGGGGTCCCTTCCCTTTACCACCTACCACTCCTATCCCCCTCGAAAAACCACCTTTCGACGCTCCTTCTGCCCATTTGCCCCCGCTCCATCCTCGACACCCGTCATTCACCGATCCATCTACGTCACCCATCCTCCACGTCATGTAATCATTAGCATTCAAATCTCCTGCCAACAGTCATATTGTCGTTAGCCATTAAATTTTCTCCTGCCAACGTCTTAAAAATCATAATGCTATGCTCCAAAATGGTAATAATCCCGTTGATCACCCTCAATTCCTGTTATAAAATCCTGTATCAACCTGTATTATCCCCTTTTGCTTGTTATTTTATCCACGCAGGTTCAGATTGAAAGATTTCCAAGCTCGCTAGTGCACTCTGCAAAGTTTTCCCCTTCTGCAACCAATCAAATTACGACCTCGTAACACTGTTTTTTTTCTTTCAATTTCCTATTGAAATTAAAGATATCTTCGCACAAAGGAAAGGGAAAAATGCTTGATGGGGATCCTATGGTACCTCCTATCCCTGATTTAGATAGGTTCCCTTTGATTGATACTCGGACAAGATAGTAGAAACACAATGTGAGTTCGATCTGTATGAGCTTCATAATTGGGAAAACAAAAGTATTTAGACCAGAGTGATGATTTAAATATATGAGAATCATTTCTACCTCAATTTACCTTTCCCTAGACTCATATTTTCCTAGAATTCACTACTTGGTGTCATCTCAGGTACTTCCCAAGCCAGAAAGCAGTAATTTCTCAAAACAATGAAGTCTTGTTTTCAATTACCCAGAAAACATTTTTCAAGCTCTTCAGATAAATCCTCAGGCTTCTTTTCACCCATTTTCTACTGATGCACTCATAGAGATATATGAAAAACTTACCTTCCCCTAGGGAGCCCATATTTTTGAATATTGTTTGCCTAAGAATTCTGAATTGCCTCGAACAAATCCCCCATACTTTGCTTCTATTTTCCGTGATATGTTAAGACAAGTCATTTCCATGGTTACTTGCTTATTAGGTTATCATACAGACCAGTGGGTAGATGAGGTAGTGTTAGGGTTTTTATCAATATTTTCAATTGGTTAGAAGCCTTCAATTCTTTTCAATTATAGTCAGTACTTATAAGATGTTATACATGAACAATTTTTGAAGTTTAAAGCTGAAGGTGCATTCAAACACCAATCAGTTTTAGAATATTTGATGCTATTTTATCAAGAAAACATGTTCAAGTTCTAGTTACAAAAGATGGATGTTTAGGGAAGTCAATTACTAGTGATTCACTGGACTTCTTTAGTAAGAAGGAATTCAGAAGATAATTCATTCGACGATTTTGTGGATCTTTTTTTACATACATCCTTGTGTCTACTTAACAGTGATGCTATGCCAAGGATTTCACCTGAGATCAAGAAAGTTTTGCATCTTTCAGAACATGTTAAAGTTGGAGATTGGTATCTCTACCAGAACTATACAAAGGTTTAGATCTATGGGTGTGAGCTTCCTCCCTATAGATTACCAGTTTTTGTGTTAGTAAGGATTTTCGCTTTAGAATACACTAGACATATGCTAAACATGGATGAATTACATTTTGCATCAAATAAAAAGAAATCATAGTTTAAATTGAAGGCACATGTTGGGCCTTATATTATAAATACCAGAGTAGCAACAAAGGAAGTGGAGGAATTATTAAAGAAGATGAAATTTAAACTAAGCTTCACATGGTCCTATGATCCATTAGGGATAATTTCAAAGCTGAGAGTTGAGTAGAAGACCACTCCATATGCACATACACCTAGGCCAGAGATAGAGCAATATGCTAATCAAGAGAAGTGGACATAGAACACACTACAAGACGCTGAAGAGAAAATAGTCAATCAATCATCTCTACAAACTCCTATTCCAAAAGACAAAGAAATCAAGAGACCAAGGGAAAGTACTTCCCCTACAGATTCAGAAGCACAAGCTGTATATTTCAGTGTCTTCAAGAGGAGAAAGAAGGATCCAAAGACTAATACTAAGAGTGATCCTCATGTAATAAATATTCAAGAAGAATCCTTAGAAGAAAAGGATTCACAGGAGCAAAGTACAATAGTTTTGACAGGTATTCTGACCACTTCATTCTCACATGTTGAGGAGACAACTGAGTTACCTATCTCTTCTGCATCTTAGATTCCAGAACAACAAAATATTTGCAAGATACAAGGAGATCAATAGGGAGAATGAAGCATTGAAGGCTTCAACATATTTAGAGTTTTGGAAGCAAACTGCCACCACTCAACACAGGTTGCTGTCTGCATTTGACACAGAAAAGGGGCAGTTCCAAATGGCCTTTTTGGAACCTACAGTTCCAGCCCCCAGAATTGCAGAAGACTATAAAGCTTCAATATTTTTTGTTGATACCAAAAAGGCTCATGCAATCGATCAAATCTATTTGCATAAGCAAGAAGGTGAGATGCTTTATTCAACACTGACCTATTTAGCCATGACTTCCTAAAGTTGCAAGGCTCTCTGAATAATATGCATTCACAGTTGAAGATAGAATGGATGTCTTCTTTGGCCAAAGACACTAGAATTAAAACTTTAGAAGATTTAATAATCAATCTAGGATATGATCCTAGTGATGTCAAGGCAACCAAGGAGATAATTAAAAACAAAAATGAAGATATTCAAGCCATTAGGAAACAACTTAAGCTTCCAACCACATAGCACCATCATGCCAAAGAAGTAACCAATCTGGAAATGGAGAAAGAAAATTTGTTCAAAATAATAACTGAACAATTTGTTCAAATCCAAAAGATGTAATAGGACATGGAAGCACTGTTGAAGGAAAAGGAACAACTGGAAGCAACAGGTACATCAACACAACATGAAGTACAACAAACAACACAAGCATCAACTTCAGATTCTTTTGAGAAGCTAGTTCAAGCCTTAGGTGAATTATCATTAACAAATAAGGAAAATGAGAAGTTAACAACAACAATTAGATAGAGGGAAGCAAGATAAAAGAAAATAATGCATACCTAGTAGAGGTGCAAATACAAATTGATACAACAAATTCAAAAGTATGATAATCAGTGTCTAACAACTCAGATGTTGGCAGAGGCCAAAAAGAGTATATGGCATAACATATATGCAAACATCACAGAATTATGGTCATTCATTCAAATCATATTTGAGTAGGAAAAGTTAATGCAGAATGTCAAGGCAACAATTGAACAAACAAAGATTGAAATAAAACACAAACTAGCAGAAACAAATAGAATTATTAAAATGCTAAATTCTAAAACTAAGGAAGAGCTTGAAGAGCTCCAGATTCAAGACAAAACATGCATAGTGATGGAAGTAAAAAGGTTATTGATGAAGAGGAACCTCATGATACAATTGGAGAATAAGTGCAAAGAATTAGAATAACAGGTAAAAAGATTTAACAAAAAATTAAATGTATTGCAGGGGAAAGGGCTCCCTGCCTTAAGAGCTTCTAATGGAAAATTGATTCCATTAGAAAATGATCAAGATCAATTATGTAATATTGCTATAGATGCATCTAAATTTGCTAAAGTAAGTGGAACTATAAGTGGAGAAGCTTTCATGGAAGGACGACAACATGATCTCTTTATTCAACATTAAATCCATCATCTATTTTTAAACAAACCTACTTTCCAGACATACACAAAATTAGATGAGAGATTTCAGAGAATGGTGAATTTTTTGATTCCTAGTGAAGAGCGTTGGCATAAGTTGTTTGAGCTAGTTGAATAAAGGGAAACATGAATCCTACAGTTTGGGGAGCAGACAAACATAAGAAGCACATAAGTAGCTACAATAAGCAACAGTTCACCCCAAGATCTGAACATAAAATCATAAATAGTTTAGATTTCCTATTACTTAGTTCTATTTTGGAAATATCTACATGTTTTATGTAGATATTATTTTGTAATAAATTTTATTTGAAGTTCGAATTAATTCAAGACAAACTCTATAAATATTTTATAAAAAGGGTTAGTAAGGGTTGGATTATGCAAGAAGAAAAGATTTTTCTGTGACTGTAAGTTGTCATATATTTTAAAGTAATAAATTCAGTGATACAGAGGTAGTTTGTTTTCAGGATTCTTGTGTTAAGCAAATGGTGATGTTTCCCTTTTTGTAAATCTGTTTTCCTTCACATGAACGTTTTCCTTCTTAAGTTGTTTACAAAAATATTAAGAGCCGAATTTACTTGCAGTACTCTGCTCTGGCTTGTTAAGCAATCTGAATGTTTTCTTTATGATATTAAATATATAATTCATCTGTGTATGCTCTATATTTAATTGATCATAATTCATATTCATCTCACCCACACCACAAAGGCTCTATGAGATCTAGGAGTTTGTCTACCTTGCCTTGTTTTCTTCTCCTCTGTTTATTTTAATTGATTACTGAAAAACTTATGACTCCATGCCCAATGGAATTCTCTTCCATTTTACAACCAAAACTTTAAAAAATCTATCTCGTCCTCTCATACCTATCTAAAATCTAAACACTGAGATTAAAAAATCATGCAGAGAGAGCCATCTCTGAAGCTGGAAGGGCTAGATTCCAAATTTGAAAGTAGTTTGTCATTACCTTTGTAATTTTCCTTAGCCTAGGAAAGATACAGAGTGCTAACATTCTGGCCACCATACTGGGGACTTCTTCTCTGGTAACTTTGATTACAAAAGCTTAAACCTATTTCCTCTGGGTGACAGTGAGTTAGAAAATATTGAGGTTGAATTCTTCACCAAGAAGTTGTATATATACCCAGCTGTAAATAATTTCTTTTAAGATCTGGCTTCGAGAAGGATTTACACCCGATCCCATCTAGATCCTAATCCTCCCAAAGTTGTAAATAATCCCGAGAGATTGATTAGAAAAAAGAGCTTTATAGAAATTCAAGCAAGCAATAATCCTTTGCCGAGATCTAATTCACTCCCATAAAGTTTTATAACAGTTGAGGATATTGAGTTTGATTTACCCTTTGAGCATAATCCATTCAGAAACAAATCGGAAAGCTTTGTCCCTGAAACAGTGTTTGATGAATCCATTTTAAAACCTCATACCTCAACACATAAGCCTGTCATTTTAGATTTTGATAAAGATGTTGTACAACAGTGTGAAAAGCTCGAAGATCTAGTAACCCAATTGAATAAGGCTGCTTAGAAACCATCTATAGTTCAACAAACTACCATTTATTCTTCTACCTCATCATTGAACTCCCCTTTGATTTCCCTTTTTTCCACTATCCCCATTTCATCTCTCATCTAGACTCTTTTTATAGAAAATCAACATGTCACAGTTCCACCTCCTTTACCACCCCTAACATCAAGCACAGGTATAGTTTCATCCTCCTCCCATATTCCAATCATGGCAGTTTGTTGTGCCCCTTTGGTTTTGCAACAACCACTAAATTAATCACAACGTATACCACAATTTGATGGCACTGGGCCCACTACAACGCAACAACACATCGATAAGATGAATGATTTTGCAGACCTAGAAGAGGTTGAAGATGATGATGTTCAAATAAGGTTCTTTTGCTCAAAGTTTGATTGGTGAAGCAAGAAAATGGTATAGGGGATTAACAATAGGCAATATTGCTAACTTGCAGCAATTTCATCAGGTTTTTCTTTCTCATTGGGAGGTTAAGAAGAATCCACTTCAGATTCTTGTAGAATAGTAAAGTTTAAGAAGAGCTCCAAGAGAGTCAGATCAAGATTATTCAGATAGATTCAACAACCTTTATAATTCTATTCCAATAGAAATAAAACCTCCCCCAGGATTGGCTTTACTTCTATATCCAAATGGTTTTGATGCTAGCATGGCCTATCAGTTGATAGAAAGAAATCCAACCACTTTGGAAGAGATGGAAAAGAATGTTGTAAGTGTAGAGGCCAATCTGCTTGCCAAGAAAGCCAAACTGAGGGCTGAAAGAAGAGTAACTATTAAAGAAGAACCTTCTTCATCATCAGATGTGAAACTATACACTTTGGTTAAAACTATGGAAAGAATGATGGAAAGAATGGCTATAACAGATAGAAATCCACTAAAAGAACCACAAGGGGCTCCTCAAATTGGGTATCCAAATTTTAGGAGGACCCAACCCCATTAAACAAAGAGAGCCAAAAAACCCAGTAGATCAACAACAAATTAGACCTCATTTTGAGGAAAATTATGCAAAGAAATAAAATGAGACAACAAATGAGCCAGAAGAGAATCAGATTAATGTTTTTGGTGAAGGAGAAATAGATAATGTTTCCTTAACCAAATAAGAACATAATTTGTTTTTATTAGCACAACAAGATGTCATGCCTATAGAATCAGAGGATTACAAAAAGGGCTATCAAAATCCTTTATGGAAGTACATAAACAATATAATCTAAGAAGTAAGAAAGCTGCAGCAAAACCTCCTAAAAAAATTCAAATTGATACACCTCCTACAAGTCAAGCAAAAGTTGATCCTCCAACAGAAACCCTTCAAAAACAAGATACAACTCAAAAAGGGTTAGAAAAGCCTCAACCTTCTTTCAACATTGAAAATGAGTTATCAAATGTTAAAATTTCTGTTCCTCTAACTGAATTGATAAAAAATAATGCATATAGAAGTCAAGTTATAAAAGCACTAAATATAGAGGAGGGAACAAATATTGTGAACTTTAGTGATGACTAGGCTAAATTGTTATTTGGACTAGAAGTTGAGGGAAAATCACAAGATGGTAATGTGCCACCTTTTTATTTTAGTCTTAACTTTTATGATTTCATTTTGCACAATGCCATGTTGGATTTGGGAGCTTCACATAATCTCATGCCCAGAGTGATTATGAAGAAACTCGGATTAGATATAACCAGGCCATACAAAGACCTTTTCTCTTTTGATTCAAGCAGAGTAAGATGCTTAGGTTTGAACAAGGATTTATGTGTAACCCTTGCCCAAATCCCAACAAAAAAGTGTAGTCATGGATATTGTTGTGGCTGATATACCTCCTAAATATGGAATGCTCTTGTCAAGATCTTGGAAGAAAAGTTACAGGGCACCTTGCAGATGGATATGACATATGCAACTATTCTTGTTTTCGGGCAACAAAGGAGATTGCACAGGGAGACTTTGGTGAAATACACAGTAAGTAGCTAGGACAAGCCCAATAATTACCCACTTTATTTTGTACATTCAGACATGGATACTTTCATTTTATATAATGACATATGTTTAGAAGAGGAAATGTCAGACATGGAAAGTCAATTAAGAAAAACAGAGGATGTGAAGTTAAAGACTGAAACAAATGATGATAAGGATGAAGGCCTTTGGCATATGGATTTTGATGGGGCAGTCAACAAGGAAGGAGCAGGGGCTGGTGTGTGGATCTTAGACACAAACTCAGGCATATCAAAGACATATTCCTACAAGCTTAATTTCCAATGTACCAACAATGTAGCTGAGTATGAGGCACTTATTTTGGGGTTGCAGTTATTGAAGAGATCACGAGTTAAAAGAATTTCAATCCATGGTGATTCAGGACTCATCATAAATCAAATCAAAGGTGAGTATTCAGCTAAGCATCCTAGGTTGAAGACATACATTTTTGTAGTGTTTTCCAGAGTATTAATTGTATTTGATTCCTAGAAATCAAACTGTGTTTGCTGATGCATTGGCTACCTTAGCAAGTACATGTAAAATTCATTTCCACCCAAATAAGAAATATGAGATTGAGGTGAAACATAGATCCGTTGTCCTAGATAACATAAGGTATTGGAAAGTGTTTGACAATGAAAAATAGTTAGACAATTTTTTACAGTTAAAAGTAGAGTTTGAAAATTTGCATATTGATATAGAAAGTAGTGTTGAAGATGATAGTCAGATCAATGAGAATTCTGATGAACATGAAGCAGAGCTTGAAGTCCTATAGTTAAAAGATAATGTAATACTAAGAGGTTTGGTACCACTTGAAGAATTATTTGATTTCAATGATGTGGCTCAAAAGCCCAAAATGCAGCCTGTGGGAGCCGAAGTAGAGGATTGTAACATAGGAAATAAAGGCAATCCATTCATAGAGCAATAGATATTGCTTTTGCAGATGAAAATGATAGATTTATTGTAATATATCTGGATGACATCACTGTTTTTTCTAAAACTGATGAAGATCATTTGTTTCATTTAAAAATTGTCTTTGAAAAATGTGGAAAATTTGATATTTCATTGAATCCTAAAAAATTTCTTTTTGGTCTGGAAGAAGGTAAACTGTTGGAACATATAATTTTCAAAGATGGTATCCAAATTGACCCAAGTAGAATTGAGGCTATCATGAAAATTGATCCCCCAAGAAATAGAAAGGAAGTACAGTCTTTCATTGGTAGAATTAATTTTCTGAGGAGGTTTATCCCAAATTTAGCTGAGATCTTAAGAGCTATCACCAACATGTTCAGAAAGGACAGTGAAATAAAATGGGATGTAGAAGAAAAAATATCATTCAGTGAGGTAAAGTCAAATTTGATTCATGCTCCTGTCTTAGTCAGTCCTGATTTCACGAAGGATTTCATTATTTTTTCCTTTGCTTCAAAACATACTATTTCGGAAATACTAATGCAAAAAAACAAGGAGGGATCTGAGCAACCTATAGCCTTTTTTAGTAGGGGGTTAAGAAATGCTTATTTGAAATACAATATTATGGAAAAGCAAGCTTTTGCCTTGGTAAAAGCTTTGAAAGATTTCAGAGTGTATATTTTGCATTCTCATATCATTGCTTTTGTTCCCAATACAATAGTAAATGAAATCCTTACTTAAAATGATCCAGATGGAAAAATGGGAAAATGAATAACTGTTATTTTAGAATATGATATTCAGATTAAGCCTACAAAGCTTATTAAGAGTCAAGGGTTAGCTAAATTAATGGTTGAATCAAATTTGCATGCATTGAACATCAATTTTATTGCTGCTCTAGATGGTGAAGAAGAGTCTATCCAATAGGTATTAGAGAATTTTGTTATTTTCCCTTGGTACACAAACATTGTTTATGTTTTACAACATTTACAAGCTCTACCAGGTTTGAAAAAGACTAAAGCAATATTTTTGAAATTAAAAGCTGTTAAATTCTGCATTCTGGATCAAGGGGGATTTTATTGAACTGTTTGTTGGAGGATGAAGAAGATAAGATGATGGAAGAGTTTCATAAAGGTGATTGTGGAGGGCATCTTTTTTGGAAGACTACAACAAATAAAATCTCGAGAGTGATTTTTAATGGCCTACTTTGTTTGCTGATGTGCATAAAATGGTTTCTACTTGTCATCAATGTCAGATTTTTGAAGGGAAAAATAAACTCTTACCTTTGCCTTTGAAGCCTATTTCAATAGAAGTACCCTTTCAACAGTGGGGTTTGGATTTTATTAGAGATATTCATCCTAGTTCTTCAGCCCAACACAAGTGGATTCTGACAGCTACATATTACTTCACCAAATGGATAGAAGCAATTCCAACTAGGAAGGCCACAAAATCAATAATTATTCAATTCATGGAAGGTAATATTCTTTCTAGGTTTCGCTGTCCTCACAAAATCATCACTGATAAAGCTGCTTCTTTCAAATCTAAAAGATGGTAGATTTATACAATAAATATCATATAGTTTTAGGACATTCTACAGCCTATTATCCTTAAGGAAATATGTTAGCAAAATATTCTAATAAGAGCTTGGTTAACATAATAAAGAAGTTGTTACAGGAAAACAAGAAGTCTTGGCACAAAAAGTTGATAAATGCTCTATGGGCTAATAGTGTGATCACTAAGAAATCGATTGGAATGTCACCTTTCCAATTGGTTTATGGGGTTGATGCATTTTTCCCTACCTCCCTAGGAATTCTAGCGTTGAAAATATTGCACAAATTAGAAGTTGAACCAGATGATGTGTAGAGAAGGATAAATCAAATGATGAAATTACAACATACCAGAGAATAAGTCTACAACAAACATATAATTCAAGGTAAAATTAAAAGGATTCATGACAAAGAGTGAAGGTAGATGATTTTAAGCTAAATGACCTTGTTCTAAAATGGGATGCCACAAATGAGGAAAAGGGAAAACATGGAAAGTTTGACAGTTTATGGAAAGGCACTTACAAGATTTAATCTTTTCATGGAACCAACGCATTTCTATTAGAAGATTTGATAGGAGAAACACTGTCAGGGGTGCCTGTTAATTGCAGGTTGCTCAAGAACTACTTTACCTGAGTTCAACTGGTTACAAAACACCATCATTGTATATACCATTTTATTATTTCAAGTTCTGCAGGTGTGGGTGGCTGTCATAAGAAATTTAAGCCCGGAGTGAAGGCTTTAAGTTTCAAATGAATTGCTACTATATATAATTGTTTTTTCAGTTAATCATGTCAGTCTTAGTTGCTTGAAGATTAAATGCCTCCAATTTATCAAATTATATTAAATTTTGTTTTAAAAGTTTGGAATAAAGGTGGTTTGATTGTTTGTCGCTTTCCATAAAGCATTTTCATCTTCAAGTGGTTGTGATCGTCCCCACCCTGATCAACGAGGGGGGACGATGTTTGGACCCCCCCAGACCTTTCGGAACTTAACAGGGTGGGGGGGTCTGAAATATGGTTTACAATAAACCACCTGAGGTAACGTGGTGACTCCATGTTTGTTTCGGGGGGTCCCTTCCCTTTAGCGCCTACCACTCCTACCTGCCTCGAAAACCATATTTCGATGCTCCTTCTGGTCGTTTGCTCCCGCTCCATCCTCGACACCCGTAATTTGCCGCTCCGTCCACGTCACCCATCCTCCATGTCATGTAACTGTTAGCATTCAAATTTCCCACCAACAGTGAGATAGTTGTTAGCCATTAATTTTTCTCTCACCAATGTCTAAAAAATCATAAATGCTACACTCCAAAACGGTAATAATCGCATTGATCACCCACGATTCCCGTTATAAAATCCTGTATCGACCTGTATTATCCCCTTTTTCTTGTTATTTTATCCACGCAGGTTCAGATTTCCAAGCTCGCCAGCGCCCTCTGCAAAGTTTTCCGCTTCTGCAACCAATCAAATTGTGACTTGGTAACATTGTTTTTTTCAATTTTCCTATTGAAATTAAAGACGCCTTCACACAAAGAAAAGGGAAATATGCCTGTTGAGGATCCTATGGTACCTCATGTCACTGATTTAGATAAGTCCCCTTTGATTGATATCCAGTACAAGATAACAGAAACACAATATGAGTTTGATCTGTATGAGCTTCATAATTGGGAAAAAAAAGGTATTTAGACTAGAGTGATGATTTAAATATCTGAGAATCATTTCTACCTTAATTTACCTTTCCCCAGACTCATATTTTCCCAGAATTCGCTACATGGTGTCATCTTAGGTACCTCCCAAGCCAAAAAGTAGTAATTGCTCAAAACAATGAAGTCCTATTTTCAATTACCCCAGAAAGCATTTGTTAAGCTCTTCAGATAAATCCTCAAGCTTCTTTGCACCCATTTTCTACTGATGCACTCATAGAGATATACAAAAAACTTACCTTCCCCCAGCGAGCCCATATTTTTGAATGTTTTCTGCTTGAGAATTCTGAATTGCCTAGAACAAATCCACCATACTTTGCTTCTATCTTTCGTGAGATGTCAAGACAAGTCATTCCATGGTTACTTGCTTATTAGGTTATCATACAGACCAGTTGGTAGATGAGGTAGTGTTAGGGTTTTTATTACTATTTTTAGTTGGTTAGAAGCCTTCACTTCTTTTCAATTACAATAAATACTTATAAGATGTTATACATAAGAAATTTCTCAAGTTTAACGCTGAAGGTGCATTCAAACACCAATTAGTTTTAGTATATTTGATGCTATTTTGTCAAGCAAACATGTTCAAGTTCCAGTTACAGAAGATGGATGATTCGTAAGTCAATTACCATTCATTCACTGGGCTTCTTTAGTTAGAAGGAATTCAGAAGATTATTCATTCAATGATTCTGTGGATCAGTTTTTACATACATCCTTGTGTCTACTTAGCAGTGATGCTATGCCAAGGATTTCACCTGAGATCAAGAAATTTTTGCGTCTTTTAGAACATGATAAAGTTGAATACTGGTATCTCTACCAGAACTATATAGAGATTCAGATCTATGGGTGTGAGATTCCTCCTTATATATTACTAGTTTTTGTGTCAGTAAGGATTTTCGCTTTAGAATACACTAGACAGATGCTAAACAAGGATGAATTACATTTTGTATCAAATAAAAAGAAAACATACTTTAAATTGAAGGCACGTGTTGGGCCTTATATTCTAAATACTAGAGTAGAAAAAAAGGAAGTGGAGGAATTATTAAAGCATAAATGAATTTTAAACTAAGCTTCACATGGTTTTATGATCCATTAGGGATAATTTCAAAGCTGAGAGTTGAGTAGAAGACCACTCCATATGCACATACACCTAGGCCAGTGATAGAGTAGTATGCTAATCAGGAGCAAAAGATAAAGAAGACATTACAAGAGGTTGAAGAGAAAATAGTCAGTCAATCATCTCTGCAAACTCCTATTCCAAAAGACAAAGAAATCAAGAGAGCAAGGGAAAGTATGTCCCCTATAGATTCAGAAGCACAAACTGCAGACTTTCGTGTCTTCAAGAGGAGAAACAAGGATCCAAAGACTAATAGTAAGAGTGATTCACAGGTAATAAATATTCAAGAAGAATCCTCATAAGAAAAGGATTCACAGTAGCAAAGTACAATGGTTTTGACAGGTATGCCCACCACATCATTCCCATATGTTGAGGAGACAACTGAGTCACCTATCTCTTTTGCATCTTAGATTCCAACACAACAAAATATTTTTGCAAGATACAGGGAGATCAAGAGGAAGAATGAAGCATTGAAGGCTTCAACATATTCAGAGTTTTGGAAGCAAACTGCCACCACTCAACGTAGGTTGTTGTTTGTATTTGACACAAAAAAGGGGCAGTTCCAAATGGCCTTTTTGGAACCTACAGTTCCAACCCCCAAAAGTGTAGAAGACTACAAAGCTTCAATATTTTCTGTTGATACCAACAAGGTTCATGCAATCGATCAAATCGATTTGCATAAGCAAGAAGGTGAGATGATTTATTCAACACTAACCAGTTTAGCCATGGCTGCCTCAAAGTTGCAAGCCTCTATGAATAATATGCATTCACAATTGCAGATAGAACAAATGCCTTCTTTGGCCAAAGACACTAGAATTAAAACTTTAAGATTTAATAATCAAACTAGGATATGATCCTAGTGATGTCAAGGAAACAAAAATGCAGATATTCAAGCCCTCAAGAAACAACTTAAGCTTCCAACCCCAAAGCACCCTTAGGCCAAAGAAGTAACCAATCTGGAAATGGAGAAAGAAAATTTGTTCAAAATAATAACTGAACAATTTGTTCAAATCCAAAAGATGTAACAGGACATGGAAGCACTATTGAAGGAAAAGGAACAACTGGAAGCAACATGTACATCAACAATAGGTACATCAACATGACAAGAAGTATGACAAACAACACAAGCATCAACTTCAGATTCTTTTGAGGAGCTAGTTCAAGCTTTAGGAGAATTATCATTAACAAGTGAGGAAAATGAGAAGTTAACAACATCGCTCACAAAGATGGAGGAAAGCAAGATAAAAGTATATAATGCATACTTAGGAGAGATGCAAAAGAACTACAAATTGATACATCAAATTCAAAATTATGAGAATCAGTCTCTAACAACTCAATGTTGGCAGAGGCCAAAATGAGTATATGGTATAACATAAATGCAAACATCACAAAATTATGGGCATCCATTCAAATCATATATGAGTAGGAAGAGTTAGTACAAAATGTCAAGGCAACAATTGAACAAACAACAATGGAAGTAAAAAGTGTATTAACAAAGAGGAACCTCATGATACAGTTGGAGAATAAGTGCAAAGAATTGAAATTATTGGTAAAAAGATTTAACATAAAATTTAATGTATTGCAGGAGAAAGGGCTCCCAACCTTAAGAGCTTCTAATAGAAAATTGATTCCATTAGAAAATTATCAAGATCAATTATGTAATATTGTTGTAGATGCATCTATATTTGCTAAAGTAAGAGGAACTATAAGTGGAGAAGCTTTCATGGAAGGACTACATCATGATCTCTTCATTTAACATCAAATCCATCATTTATTTTTAAACAAACCAACTTTCCAGACATACACAAAATTAGATGAGAGATTTCAGATCTTGGTGAATTTCTCCCTTCCTTGTGAAGAGCGATGGGATAAGTTGCTAGAGCTAGCTGAATAAAGGCAAATAAGAATCCTACAGTTTGGGGAGTAGGCAAACATAAGAAGCACAAAAGTAGCTATAGTCAGCAACAGTTGACCTCAAAGTCTGAACATAAAATCAGAAATAGTCTAGATTTCCTATTACTTAGTTGTCTTTTGGAAATATCTACATGTTTTCAGTAGATATTATTTTGTAATAAAGTTTAGTTGAAGTTCGAATTAATTCAAGACAAACTCTATAAATATTTAAAAAAAATACTTAGTAAGGGTTAGATTATGCAAGAAGAAAATATTTTTCTGTGATTGTAAGTAGTCAAATATATTTTTGAAGTAGCCATTTCAGTAATACAGAGGTAGTTTGTTTTCAGGATTCTTGTGTCAAGCAAATGGTGATGTTTCCCTTTTTGTAAATCTGTTTTCCTTTCAAGTTTCACATGAATTCTTTCCTTCTTAAGTTGTTTACAAGAAGATTAAGAGCGGAATTTACTTGCAGTACTCTGCTCTGGTTTTTTAAACAATCTCAATGTTTTCTTTCTAATATTAAGAATAGAATTCATTTGCGTATGCTCTCTATTTAATTGATCCTAATTCTTATTCATCTCATCCACACCACAACAGCTCTACGAGATCCAAGAGTTTGCTTACCTTGCCTTGTTTTTTCCTCTGTTTATTTTAATTGATTGCTGAAAACTTTATGACTCCATGCCCAATGGAATTCTCTTCCATTTTACAACCAAAACTTTAAAAAATCTATCTTTTCATCTCATACCTAGCCTAAAATATAAACAATAAGATTAAAAAAAATACATAGATAGCCCTCTTTGAAGTTAGAAGGGCTAGATCCCAGCTTTGAAAGTGGTTTGTGGTTACCTTTGTAATTTTCCTCCTCAACCTATGAAAAATACAGAGTGTTAACATGAATGTTCTCCCAAACCCCATTCTTCACGATGGATTTATATTCTTCCTACATATCTTTCTTCCAAACCTCTTCATTCTCAGCTTCCTTGAACGTAGATGTTTCGACGTCAATTAACTTTGTCATATATGCAACATAGCCAAAATATCTCTTCGATTTCTTACTTTCCCTGGGGGACCCTTTCACAGCTTCATGTACTCCAGAATCTTTTAATGTAGCTTTCAACCAATTTGGCCTCTTCCTTGTGGTTGGGACAACCACCGCTTGAATATGCTCACTTGGTCCTTCTTCTTCAATATTTGTAGTAGAGTTCTCATGATGAACTTCTTCTTCTTCAAATGTGGGAACTTCTTCGTCGTCAAAATCAATAGGAATATCCTTTGATTTCTTGTAAGCTTGATTTTCATCGAATATGACATCCTTGCTTACTTCAATATGGCTTCCTTCCTTTATGTAAATTCCATATGCTTTTGAGGAAAGACTATAACCAATGAAGATTCGCTTGATACTTGTCAAGTTCAACTTCTTTCGCTTGTATTTCAGAACATGGACATATGCTAGACTTCCAAAGATTCAAAGATGATCCACACTCGGCTTCTTTGGGTGTAGTATTATCAAGACTCTTATGAGGACTTCTATTTTGAATGTACACGGTAGTCATCGCTGAACAATGAGTTCCCTCTTAATACCTGCATCCTTACAATATGCAATCAACTCTTTAGAAGTGTATTCCCCACTATTTTCAAACCTCAGATTCTTTAACTTTATTTCGGTTAGGGTTTCCACTTCAACCTTGAACTTATTAAACACTTCATCTTTAGTTTTGAGTAGGTAGATCCATGTCTTCCTCGAATGATCATCAATGAATGTAGATGACCTCCAAGTGATTTGTCAGACATGGGCCCACACACATCGGAATTGATGAGGTTTAATATTTATTTAGACCTAGTTTCACTATTATGAAATGGGTTTTTAGTATGTTTCCCTAAAGAGCATCTTTTGCACACACCTTCATGATCTAAATTCATATAGGAATACCATGAACTAGTTGACTAAGGGTAGGGATGACCCTGTAATGAAGATGACCATACCTCTGATGCCATAACTCAATGGGACTTATTTCCATATGAACCAAAGCTTGAGGAAATGGTGTAATGACTTGGTAAAGACTTCCTTCATGAACTCCAATAACCCTAGCTTTATCAATGCTAGAGTCTTTTCCCCAAACCAATACTTTTTCATCAACAAAAGCAATCCCTTCCCCTTTATCTTCTAAATAAGAAATAGGAAGTAAATTCTTTTTCAAACTTGGAACATAGAGAATGTTGTTGAGATGCAGCTTCGATCCATTATCCAACTTTAATGATGTTGATCCCAAGCCTCTAACATCATAACTTTTGTTGTCCCCCAATTCCACTGCATTCGAGAATGGCTCCTTTGATAGTGTATGAAGTTGCTTTCTTTCACCTGTCATGTGTCTTGATGCTCCATTATCAATGATCCATGCATTGTCATTAGTAAGAGAACCTATAAGGGAAACCAAAAATCCTTGACTTTTGATCTTGTTGAACAAGTAGAAGATGACCTTCTTGATCCAACTTCCAACAGTGTTGTAACCCAATCTTATGTAGTTCACCATAGAGGGAGAACCCATGGAAACAAAGTGATCTTCGAATTCTCTCAACCTTAAATCTAATACCATGTTGGAAAATCAAAGATATTATATTAGGGTTTGATTATCCTTTCTTGATAATTACTTGTCACTGCGTTGGCTTTTTTTACTTCTTTATTATCTTGCCTTTCATCAAGCAATTACCATATTATGTGTGTATAAAGATCACAAAACAAAAGACACAAGATATAGGCACATGTCAGGGCAAAACCCCCCTCGAGGGGAAAACACAGTCAATATAAATCTTCCTTTCAATAGTATTCTTTGAGATTCTTTACCCTAGACCAAGACCAAACTTTCCCTCCACACCATGTTAGCCTCCCAGATCTTTGACCCCTTCAAGCAACTTCGACTAGGTAGCAACTTCTATCAACAACGAAATCTTAGGATACTTCAATCTCCTAACCCAAACCATGAAACAGAGAGAGAGAGGCACCAAAATATCGATTTTCTTCCTCTCTATAGACTTCTCCAAAATCACACTTCTTTCGACCTCCCGACAACAGACTTCGCAATTCAACTCTTCTTGAGATATCGAACTTGCTTGAGAGTGAATACTCCAAATGATTTCAACCTCCTTGTATATATAGGATTCTTGTGGGTTCGAATGAGGGTCCTTAGGTCAACTTGATCTCTCTTAGGCTGACATGATGTGGAGGGTACATAATTCATATCTGACTTGATAAAAAACCTTTTTACATGATTCAAAAGTCCAAGAAGGGTCTCCTTGAATGTACAATGACTCTATAAACTCAATATTAATCCTAGGATTCCATAACGGGGACTTTGACAATTATAATGACAACCTAAGCATGAAACCCATGCTTTAATAAGTCATTATTACAATAATACAAACTACTTTTCTTTATTCTTTTGACAAGTTGTTATGAAACCAGATCACAAAAAGATAGAAAAGATAGATCAATGCCTTAGAAATAAGCCTCTTCAAGGGGGCAACCTCCTTTACATTACACAAATGAACAATTCTTGGATGATACAAATGATAAGACCTCCTT